>QLPN01002763.1:0-91008 GCA_003314395.1 Albatrellus ellisii
GAAAAAAACAAAAACAAAAACAAAAACAATACAATACAATACAATACAATACAATACAATACAATACAAACTGACTCAGTTCTCCCCATACTTCATACCCTTTTACTCTCTGCCACCATATTTCCGCTTTATTTCACCTATTCCTCTTTCCTCTATGACCAGGACTTTCTTCTTGTTTCTTCTTGTTTCTCCCCCTCCTCCTTTCATCTCTCAAAGCCAACTCATTATTATTAAAAAAATTTAAAAAAAAACCCTCACTCTCATCTGCTCTCATCTCTTTTTTGTCTCTGTACCCCTACTCTAATTTTGCCACTCATTCCTGTTTCTGTGCTCCAGTATCCCTCCAGTTCGCTCATTCCCGAGTCGCATCTACTCTTGCCATTCCTCCACACCCCAACCTCACCCAGTCATGTCCTACCCCTTTGCCAATGTCAGCTCTCCATGTTTGTGCACTGCTTATCCTGTACCCACTTTGTCCATGTTGTGCCATGTTGTGCCTCACTGCGCCTTGGAGAGTGTCTATGTACCCACCCATCTATCCACCCCTTGATGCTCCTCCTTGTCCGCTTGTTTGTTCATTACATCTGTGCCCTTACCCCATGAGTCGTCCCTTCTGGCTGTGTCTTGCATCTGGTTGCGTTGACTGCAGACAGTCAAGATTTCAGTTGGGAGGAGATGATGAGCATCACATGCACGTAACGCCAGGAAAACAACCATCAGCGACATCAGGCAAACACAGTGACATTAATGCACCACATGCAAAAATCATCCACAGTCACTGTAATCACACATTCACACAGGTGCTGGAAAACAATACTGGGTCAGCCGACAAGGGATAGGATGAATAGGCCAAGGCATGGTCTAGACCCACCAAAGTAACCATGGAGGCACAAGTCATGAAGTCAGCATTTGGTGTGATCAGCACTATTCCTCTTTTGCTCATCTGCTATAGTATGATACTTTATTTGCTCGCATCCAGACTTCACTTCATTTCAAATATCTCTATGATCAACCCTACACTGTAAATTTTCTGTTGTGTTTTGTTGTGCTCCAGTCTTGGAGCTAGGTTTGTATTTAGATAGTGCATTGTCCATTGAAAAGGGGGAGTTCCCTGGCCCACAATTTCACTTCCCCTCTCCATCCAAATTACAAGTGAAAAAGCACACCCAAACCTTCCCTCCACATTTCCACATTAGCAAGGAAATAGTGTGTTCTTCATAGGTTGTGTCTATTTTGTGCTGCCTTCTCCATTGCATTGTGTCCTTTATTGTGTTCTCCATTGTGTTGTGTCCATTGCATTCTCCATTGTGTTGCGTTCTTTATTGCATCCTCCCTCAAGTTGCATCCTCCATTGTGTTGTGTCAATTCCCCATTTCATTGCATTCCCCTTATCTTGCCATATCACCTGTCTGTTACAGGAATTGTGTTCCCTTCTGTCACCCTAATTGTGTTGCACTATTATGCTTAACTACTAAAACTCCCTTTTCCCTGGTGTCTAGAGAACCTTATGACTCACACCCTCCAGCATTGTTGTGGTTGTGGTTGATTTCTCCCTTCAGCCCTGCACAGCATTTATCAGCGGTCCATGGAGTCATGAGTCATGAAGTCAGCAATTAGTGTGATCAACACCTTTCCTATTTTGCTCATCTGTATAGTGCCCAGACTCCACTTCACTTTATGATTGACCCTGCACTATAAATTTTCTGTTGTGTTTTGTTGTGCTCCAGCCTTGGAGCTAGGCTTGTATTTAGATAGCATATCGTCCCTTCCAAGAGCAGATTTCCCCTGCCCATGATTTGACTTCTCCTCCCATCTGAGTCCATAATCAAAAAGGTGCATTTAGATCTTCCCTCCACATGTCTTATTGTCAAAAAAAGTGCGCATTCCTCATAAGTCACATCTATCATTGTGTTGCATTCTCCATTGCATTGTGTTCTCTACTGCATTGCATTTTGTTCCCATTATGTTGGATTCTCTATTGTGCTCTCCTTTACATCACATTGTGTTCTCCTTATCACATCATATCACCAATTTGTTACCCAAGTCGCATTCCCCTTGTTGCTCTAGTCGAGTCACATTATCGCCCTTATCACCCTTAACTACTAATCCTCTCTACTTTGGTGTCTAGAGAACCTTACAGCTTGCACCCTCCAGCAATTGCTGTGGTTGTGGTTTGTTTTTCCCCTTCAGCCCAGTACAGCACATATCAACATGTGTCAGAAATGATGTAATGGGAACATATATCAAAATGTAAGTGGAGAGAAGCTGAACAAATACCATGAATATTTCCAACAATAGTGACCACTTCCATGCCTGACACACAATCTATGGCACCCATGACTCCTATGCCTATGCCCATGATGTCAAGTTGACCCTCACACAGCAAACATGCACCTATTCATGATGATGATGAATGCTACAATGTCTCGTCATACACTTGAAAGCAAAAGGGCACAAACATGACTGCTGACATGCAGCCACCTGCAGAAGATGCACCACCACTTGACAGTAGTGAACATGTGCAAGCCACAACAATTGCATCTGAAAGTGATCTTATATGAAGGAGCAATGTTGTGCCCTGATGCAGCAGAATGGCTTGCAGCATGTGAAGAGGAACTGCAGACCTTCCAATGTATGGAAGTCTACACAGAAGTTGACCGACTGCACAATTGCAAAATTGTTGGCAGCAAGTGGGTATTTTGCATCAAAAGGGGACCAACCGGTGAAATCCAGAAGTACAAAGTGCACCTAGTTGCAAAAGGCTTCACCCAAATCGAAGGTGTAGATTTCAATGAAACATTTGCACCTGTCATGAAGTTCTCATCACTTCACACAATCCTTGCCATCACTGCCAAACACAACTTTGAAGTTCACCAGATGGACGTAAAGGCAGCCTACCTCAACAGCATGCTTGAAGAAGAAATCTATCTTGAGCCACCCACCAGATTCAAACCCTCAGTGGGTAAGGTCTGGCATCTTGGAAAATCCATTTATGGCACACACCAAGGTGGATGAGTCTGGTATGAACACATCAAGAAGGAATTTGAAGTGCTAGGTTATATGCACTCCAATGCCGACCACTCCATTTTTCTAAAACACAATGCATCTGGCAAGCTCATATGCATTGTTGTGATTTACGTTGACAATATTGTACTCACTTCACACAGTATTGACAAAATAGAAAATGTGAAGGCAGCACTTAAACATTCCTTTGACATGACCAACCTAGGTGAAATTGGCTAGATTCTTGGCATGCAGGTCACATGGGATCACCAATGCAAAACTATTGTCCTCTCCCAGGAGAAATACATTGATGATGTTCTTTGCAGATATGGTCACCACAACATGTGCCCCATGGTCACCCCATCACTCCAAAATGAGCAACTTGTAAAACTCAATGCCCCAGAGGTGACAGCAGATGTTCATGGGTACCAGAGTGCAGTGGGTGCACTCATGTATGCAATGTTAGGGACATGACCTGACTTAGCATACACCATTGGCATACTCAGCCAACATACCACAACACCAGGCTGTACATGCAGGCTTGGGCAGGCAATGAGCAACAATATGATTGATGTGGTAATAAGCAGCATATCCCCAGTTGGGAAAAGAACAGACAATATGCCTGCAGCAGTGAGAGTAGACATGAGCACAGTCAGTGCCATGGCGTGATAGTGAGAGAAGCTGCAGGTAGAGTGAGATGGGAATAAGGTGGAGGTAGTAAGAGTACTCACTCAGACAATACATCAAGACATCTGAGGAGATCGTAGGTATGTAGTCCAACTTATATAGTACATGGTGGTAAAGTTGTAGTGGAGAATGTAGAGTAGAATACAACAGTTACCATAGTGGGAGCAATGTGTGTTGTTGTGGAAAAGAGAGTGGGGTGTGAAGTGCTCAGATGTGTAGGTAGTCCAAGGAGTGAGTAAGTGTACATATATTGTAGGTAAGTTGTACACGTATAGTGAAGCCAGACAAAAGGTAGTAGTATGTACAACAATTTCAACACAGGCAATGCACATTTCCATGCTTTAAACCATGCCTTCCAGTATCTATGTGCCACAGCACATCATATGCTCCTCTTTGACAGTAACTCCCCTTGTTATGAGGCACTTGCTTTGGCACCTCATAACGCGTTCTTTTTCCTTTTTTCTTTTTCTTTTTCTTTTTTCTATCTTACTTACTAGTAAAGTGTAGTATTATTACTACAAGTGTGAGCTTAGCTCCACTTTACTTAGTAAGGACTTATCCTTTTCTTTTCTCTTTTATAGTACTTAAGTAATTACATACTTAAGTGTGAGCATAGCTCCAAGTACTATATTAAGACTTATCTTTTTCTCTTTATCTTTCTTTTATTTATTATAACATTTACTTGCTAAGGACTATCACTATACAATTAGCAAGGACTCTCTTTTCTCGTCCTTATTTACCTTTGTTTATCTCATATTCATTTCGCGTTTGTGGCTGAGCCACTTATATCACATGGACGTGTACTTACTGCGCATTACTGCATAACTTTACTATAGTTAGATCGCTAATCTTGTATAAATAGCTGACAAACTGGTGGTCTTAAACCCCAGTCTTGTCAACTTCGCAATCTAGGGAATCTTCCTTATACTGCGCTTGATCTAAGCTCGTCAATCACTCGCTTCACACTCTCTGAACTAAGTCAAGAACTCTAAAGTCACTAGAATGTCACTAGATCTCTTGCACTCATTGTCCTGGATTATTCGTATCATTATTGGTGGAATTATCCTCATAACCATATCGTTAATCCCATTCTTCATCGTCATCAGGAAGCTCTATTACGTTCATCAAGCCAATATCCTAACCTTGGTTACCAGGAGTAATATTCTAGACTTTCCCTAAGACCGTCCAATAGGCCGCTCTTAGCACCCCTGGCAAGTTAACAGGATTCGTCGATGCTGATTGGGCAGCCAACATAAATGACAGGCAATCCATCTCTGGATATGTCTTCATTCTCTCTGGCAGTGCAATTAGCTGGAGCTCCAAAAAGCAAGCCTCGACAGTGCTCTCTAGCACAGAAGCTGAATACATCACAGGCACACACACTGCAAAAGAAGCTGTCTGGCTTCACACCCTCCTTTCCAAGCTTGGTGAACTCCACAACTCTCCTACAACACTCTGAATTGACAATCAGTCTGCCATTGCTATTGCAAAGAATCCAGCCTTTCATGCATGTACCAAACACATTGATGTGCAGTATCATTTCTTATGCAAGAAGTATGCTGGTGAGCAGGTCACAGATGTGCTGACGAAGGGGTTGGCATGGCAGAAGCATGAGCAGTTCTGCTCTGGCATGGGCATCCACTGGTGCACTAGCTGAGTGGGTGTGTTGGAGTTTACAGTGATGTGTGACAGTGAATGCATGTGACTGTGTGCAACTGCAAATGCATGAATGCACAACTGCATGGCTGCACCACATGGACCTCTCATGGGACTCAGGGATGATACAGACAGACCTGTTAGTTACAGAAATTTTCTCTCACATCTTTTCTTTTCCCTCAGTCTTCTACAAAGAGACTGAGGTCAGTACCTACTTTCTATGGTGTTTGTGTTTTATGTTTTCTCACTATTTCTTCCTGTAGAATATTATTCTCTTCTTTCTACAGTTGGTGTGCTCTTTCCAAGTAACCTCCTTCAAAATTGGCTACACTGCAAGACATCATGAGTGGAGCAGGATGTAGGGAGGGGCATTGGTGGTGACTATGGATGTGGATGTGGATGTTGGAGGTGGATGCAGTGGAACAGAGGGTGCAACATGTGCATAAATTAATGAAGGAGGCACAGGTCAAGCTGGAGGTGCTGGAACAACAGAATGGGGAGCTGAGGAAGGTGTTCATGAAAGGGGAATGAGAATGTTACAGTTGTGTATTCATTGTACTGCAACAGACTAGTCTGTTGGTTCAACTGACAGAGATGAAGGGATTGCATCAACAGCAGTCACATTCCAATATAGGTCCCAACAATGAACACCATGATAAAAGATGCAGCACAGGCACAAACCTTGTTTGGCATTATCACGCCTTGTAAGATATGCAAAAGGCTTGCAATGGTAGTTCCAAGCTTGGCCGTGCAACCATGAGATTCACCATACTGATGAATACCATCAGTCTGGTAAAATCTGGCAAGTCTAATGACATTGATAATGCCTTGGAATGTCTGATGACCTATCAAAAGCCTGATCTCAGTCTGACTCATAGTGTAGTCAGTGCAGAGCACCAAACATAATATCTATTGCCCAAAAGGTACACAAATTTAGACTGCAGATGGAGCTTGCAACAGCAGAGGATGATGGCATGGCCAGGCAACATGTACAAGAAAACTGCCCAACAAATGTGCATAGAACCCAATGCAAAGAAATTTAATTACAAGAAAGACCTTTTCTCTCAATCACTGTGGATTCAACCCACTGTGCTACCATAGTTTTCAAATCATTCTTCTTCAACTTGGAGAGATGTGACACTGAGGCTGAAGTGAGTGCTGCTCCTCCACTTGACCTCTTTCTAGTGTTGGAGACTGTTCTTGCCCTCTTGTGGGTACTTGAAACCCTATGCCCATGGGAACCAAAGCCTTCAGATCTATGGGAACTGGGGCCAGCCTGAGAGGGCTGACTTCTATGAGTACCAGCTGATGACCTATAACAATGGATTTTAAAAAGTGGAAGAGGAGGAAGAGAAAACAAAGACCTTGTTATATATCTGGTTGTTGGTGATGATGGAACATTATTCTCATCACACTTCCTCTTCCCCTTGTCCCTGTCTTCTCTCTGCCTCTTTCCCCAAGCCTTTGCTGCACCCTTGGAATCCTGAAAAAGGGCCCAGATCCTGCAAAGGAGCTCTAGCTGCTGTTTGAATCCTCTCTGGGAGTCACTTGTCTCTGACTCATAGTAATCCAATGCAATTTGATTAAGGTCAAACTTTAAGCACTTGGGGCCAGCATTGATGATTGCATATGGAGGTGCAATGTGGCATCTAAGGTCTGGGAGAGTGTGATAAGGATGATCATAGTGATTATGCTGCTTTCCATCAATTCTATGAGACACTAGCTGATGCTCAAGAGTTGGGAGTGGAATGAACCGATAAGGATTATCAGGCCTGAGTTTCCACTGCAGAGGAATATCATTATTTAATCTTTTTTCATAGTATTATATGGTGATAAACTTACTTTGGAAGCAAATTTCTCAATGCAAGCAGAACCTGGATTGTTTCTCCAGGCAATCACTGACTGAACATAGTGAAGGACTTCTTCCAAAGTGGCAGTATCAGGCAGCAATATCCATTTATTAGCATCAAAGGCAGTGTGCCAGGTAGCTGTGACTGCAGATAAACATAAGCACCCATGGTCAAAGATAGATGTCAGGTAACACATGGTATATGAGATTGTCCAAACTGTCAACATCAAAAGTGCCATAGTCCAACCCTAGGCAATACTCATAGGTTTGAAGCTACAGAGAAATATCAGTCAGGAACAGATGACAGAAGATCACAACTCACATCATCCTTGTTACTTGCATGCTGGACTACATGGGCTAAGGCCAAACTGAGTCTGGATAGAGTTACAAGACACTGTGGAGGGTCCTGGTTATAGAGAGTCTTGTACAGGTCCTTCACAGCAGCACAAACACTTTCAGGAAGTTTTCCTGTAGTGTTGGTGTCAGTGGATAGTGCAGTCAAATGGCTGGTGATAATGGGGGATTCAGGGTTATAAGCATCATAACTGCTTTCTTGACTCTGAGAGGTAGATGTTAAGCCAGCCATAGGGTATATGCACAAGGCAGGTGAGTGGAATAAGGACGCACGACATGTGTGAAACCCGCTGCGACACCCCTAGCCTAGGGTTTCTGGTCCCTTCGTCTCCACCGCGACAGAATATTACTCTTTCGCACTTTGACCTGTTTTATACAGCTCTTCAACAGCGCTGTTTGCAGCAACACCGCGTCTGGTGGTGCTGATGGTAGTGCACCCATGCCGGCGAACTACAACTTCTGGCCCGACGAAGACCTCTCCTCGTCTGGCTATGCCTTTAGTTGGACACACACATCCTCATATTCACACATAACCTGCGTTGCGGGGATCCTCTGCTGCCCAGCCCCCGGTCCGCACTTCCGTGCTTTCAATGGCAGAAATCTCACGCCCTTGTCTGCAACGCAGAGGACGCGCGGGACACGCTGCTCATGGTGCTCGGCCACTATCCGTGCTCGCTTTCCCCGCAGTGTGCTCCGCCTGCCGTCCTGGGATTCTGTCGCTCGGTGCGGGACGTTGATGGTGGGGGCGGAGCGGGCGGTGGTGGCGAGGTGCCGTTGAGTGCTCGAGATTCCGTGGTCGCAACATTGGCTAACGGGCATGTACAGGCGCGCTGCAGATAAACCAGGCCAGTACAGAAGCATCGTCATCCCATATCGGCGGTCTATGTTCGGTACCGTCAGTTTGTGCGATGATGGTTCGTCGCGCGGGACTCCTGCTGTAGGCGCTCCACTGTTGTCATCGGTACTGTACACCTTCGGCAACATAGAGGTATCCGCGCTGTCGAGCGCCAATGGGCTGAACGAGGATATCATGGCTGAAGTGAGCGTTGTCTACCAAATCCTCCCTACACCTGGATGCTTCTCACGAGTTCTTGATATGGCTAGCCGAACTGCGCGCAGCATCTACATACACTGTTATGTGCTCGCGAGTCGAGAGTTGCGCGCATCAAGGCACTTGTGGGCCAGTTCGTCGTGCGGTCGCTCGATGCCGCCTGTCCCCGCATTGCGCACATGGTCATGGCAAGATATGCCGGCACCATGCACACTCCGTCTATGCTCATGAGGCGATGCTGCCTGTAACTAGAGGTGTGGAAGGATTAGTTCTCCTTCCCTTATGTTTCTGTATGTTTCGTTTTTATCTCGAATTCTCAGTCAAACAAGTCTCGACGCGTGTGCGGCTTGTCCAGGGCCTTCCCCCCTTCCCCCGGGTGCTGGAGAAGGTCGAAACGTCTGCACAATACATACAGTGTTTTTTTTTTACATGTTTAATAATACTATCTATCCCCAGCCCGCACTCATCAATGCCTATCAGGTTCAACAATGCCATGTGGCTCATCCTCAGCGAGCTTATCATCGGCGTCACGTTCGGCACGTTTGTGTGCCAGAATCACATCGCGATCGCGGCCCTGGTTGAGTGCTGGATCCAGGTACATTGGGCTGCGTGTTGTATGGCTTGCTTGTAGCATCTTGGGCACTAATGCTGATTGTGCAATGACTGTCTGTGGACTTTGTGCAAGCTGCACTCCTGTGGTTGGATGACTGGCCAGCGGGCCTGAAGCTGAATACTTAGCTCAGTCACTTTTGCTGTACGGTATTCCTCGGTATTGTCCAGGTGTGTCCGGTGGCGTTTTTGCCCATCTCCTTCGCTTCGTCTTGCGGTTGTTATTTAACGTTTGACCATTAGCTGTGCTCCAACTCGCCTCCTCGTACCTCCCAATGGTTGTGTATACTGTCGGTTGTTCAGGTTTTTGTGGGTCAACGGTTGTGCTTTCCATGTCGGCGGATGTACTTTCTCTCCTGACACTGCATGTCGCAATGTGCTGGACTGTCTGCAGCCGGCTCGCCTCATACCAATTGAAGACACTGTGCTCGCTATGGAACCTGTCCCGAGGTATAAATACATCACTTCTAAGTCTTCTGGATGTCAGACTATTCATCACTTGATCGTGTGGCACTACAGGCAAACGATGGAATAAGTTACACCATCATGGTACTACGAGGTTGACCAGCTGCTACTTGGCACCATCCTCTTCACGCTCTTCACCTTCACACTCCCGAAGACCCTGTCGTATGCCCTGCTATTCGCCGTAGTACGCGTCCTTGGCTCTGATAGATGACAAGGAAGTCTTCTGACACGGTATTTTTTCAAGACGAGGCTAGTCGCTACTGCTGTTGGTACTGGAGTCGAGCTGCTCGTAGGTCTGATGAACCACTTTCCGCTTTTTGCACTACTGTTGCGAGCCAAGGATCCCCGGCGTCTACCGGGTGCGTTATGCTCCTCTTATATGCTGCCTTTTCTGCTAGCAAGGAGCCCCCATGGATCTGATTGACTCAACGGTGGCAGGTTCTGTGTACTTCGGAGTTGATGAACGCTCCCCGGAGGTCCTCGTGTTCTCACGTTCATTGGCTGTGGGTGGTAGCTAAGAGTGATTGATTGTTCGCTTGTTCAGGGACAGTACATGCCTGTCTCCTCGATTTTTGCTCGCGGAGTTTAGGGCTGTCAGCACTTCGGACAGGGCAGCTTACTATAAAAGAAATGCACGTGTACCGCGAGAGGTATCGCCCAAATGACAGTTCAGCGCTATACTTCTAGCAGGGGCTTCAGGGTTGCACAGACCTCGGTGCCTGCACGGTCATCTCCATGAAGGCGGATCTGGCCGCTGGCTCTTACAAGACGTGGTTATAAACAGCGTCAGCGGCGTGTGAATTCCCTTGGATGTCAAGCTGCCGGTCTAAGGAAGGAATGTACGTCCCGTCCGAAGACATAAAGAAAGGAAAGATCAAAGGGGTTGCTTCTGACAGTGCTGACGGAGAGGTATCCGTCCGTCTTCAAGATATCCGCGGTGGCTGCGGAGCATTGTGCCAACTAGTACTGTACTGTCTCTGTCTCTATCAGCGTCGCCGATGCACCTGAGCGCCAGCTGCGCTCTGACTTCCGTGTCTAGTGCACTCTGCCGCCGATTTTGGGGTAACTGAATGTCAATACAACGTGAGTTAAGACTCCCTGAACACTGTGGGGAGTACACGACAGGCGTGGGGATATCTTGCTGCTAACTTACTATCCCCGAAAAGTCTACCTTAGCCAAGAGATTATACTCACTATCGTTCAGAGAAAAAGATGGATGGCCCAGGACATCTCCTGTCGCTCAAAGTAATGCGGGTTTCTGCACGTAGCATCTCGATGTTTGCTAGCCTGACTGCTCACACTGGATCTGTCCCCAAACGATAAGTAGCGATCAGCTGTCGCCTCGGCCTGGGAACCTTTCTACTCCAGCTCTCCCGCATTTTCTGCACATTCTACTGCCTCGATATTTTCTCTACAGGGAAAAACGCCTTTACCTGGTCATTCGAAGACCTTCCGCGACCTCTCACATGCAACCAAGCGCCTCACTCTCCCTGCCTCCTTCGGTACTATCCAGCTCGGCGAGACATTCTCTGGCATGCTTGCTGTGAACAACGAGACGACCGTCGCCGTCGATGGTATCACCCTCCGCGTCGAGATCCAGACGGCAACAAGCAAGATCTTGTCCCCAGAGCTCGGCGGGCCGTTACAAAGCCTTGCGCCTGGCGATACGCTAACGAGATTAAAGAGCTTGGGCAGCATGTTCTGGCGTGCTTTGTGTCGTATATGCTGCCACCAGGCGCGCGGCATCCTGTCGTGTCATCTGACTCCACTATAGACTCAAACGTACAGACCTTCCGTAAATCATATAAATTTTCTGTGAGTACATTTAATTATAATTAACTATAGACTTGCGCGTCAGCATATCTACGAGTAGAGCAACAAATAGTAATGAGTTCATTTCGCGCAGGTAACGACCCCTCTTTCGGTGAAGACTAGAGTCCATACTCCCCGATCCCCTTCTGCCTTCTGTCGCGCACCGAGCGCGAAAAGGTCTTCCTAGAGGTTCATATACAGAACCTTACTCCAGAGCCCCTGTGGTTCGAACGCATGTTGTTTGAGCCTGCAAAGGGATGGGAAGTCTACGATGCAAACCATCTACCCGCGGCTGATGGCGCAGAAAAAGAGTGTCTGTTCTCTGGCTCGACGGCTATGATACAGCCGCAAGATATACGACAATATCTCTACATCCTTGATGCTACGGTCCCGCCGAGCTTTTCGGCACCTCCTCCGCCGGGGAACGTGATCCCATTGGGGCGAATGGACATTTCGTGGCGCTCGACGTTTGGAGAACCTGGACGGCTACTGACTCCTGTAAGTTGTGTGCTGTAGTACAAAGGGGCGAAAGTGAAAGACTCATATTTTGCTTTGCAGATGCTCTCTCGCCGCATACCCGTCCTGACCCTGCCTCCGTTGTCACGCCAGCCTGCCTCTGCCCTTCCGTTGCATCTACAACGCTCGGCGACCGTCTCGACACCGGTGCCCCACCCCCATCCTCGTCCGCCCTCGCGATCGAGGACCCCGCCAATCGGCGTCACGCCTGCCCCTCACCGGCCTGGCTCGCCCTTTAAGAGCCGCCCCACGCCTAGCATCGTGCCTTCTCGCCCGCAATCTCCCGTCACGTTTGCCAGCGCGGGAAATGTGATGGCTGCTATCGGACAGGCTTCCGCCATCGCAGCTCTCGAAACAATCGATGTGGATCTCGTTGTGCGAGACATCCCGCGCGGCCTCATACCCGTCGAAACGCCGTTCAACATAGCGTTCACACTCAAGGCCGCGGCCTCGGTCCCGCCCATGAAGCATCGCTCCATCACTATCGTGGTGCAGCACGTCCAATTACCTTTGAACGAGTCTCACGCCACCCCTGCCCAACCCAACGTCTCGGTGAGCAGCCCGCAATCGGCTCTCACAGGTTCGTATACCGCATTGGCGCCGCCCTTGAGCCGGCGGCCGTCGACAATGCTCGACGACCGGACGCTGGTCAGCTCACCCCTGGCGCCGCTGAACTCGCTGCCCGATGGCGACGATGAGGCCGAGCGCACCCGCAGTGCTGCCAGTGTGCTGCCACGCTCAGTCCCGCAGCCTGGTGACGAGGAGCGTTACGCCAAGTCCGACGGCGTGCGGCACCTGGGACCCTCTGCGTTGTCCCTGCCTGCGTGTCGACTGGCGCCGCCTGCGTGGCAGAGCAACGATGACGACGAGGCGGAGCCGCGCGACTCCAGAGCTCTGAAGGCGGAGGTGTCGTGGGACTTTGAGCTAGCATACTTGCCTGTAAGGACCGGGTTCTCGACCGTCGGGGGGCTGAGGGTGCTTCTTGTGGATGATAGAGTAGAAGATGGGGGCGACGAAGCCCGGCTGAGGACAGCGACTACGCGCATACTGAAGGAATGGGACGTAGTTGGAGAGATATGGGTCTCTTCGTGATTGGGATAGACATGTCACAACATTCACACTACGGTTTCGCATACTGACCCGTGTGGACGTCATCTATGGTCGATTTAGGAGAGCCGAAGAGGCATCGTGATACGAAGTAGATAGACATGTTCGAACGGGGAATGTATTCCAGTACAGGAGTGGGGTATTGCAGACCAACAAGCATAGGTAAAGGACCAATTTAACGAATTCCAGCTCTACACGTAGATTTAACACAACACACATTGTAGTAATGGTGGACAGCTAGTTAATGATAGCGAGAGACATAGAGAGTAACATGACATAGTCAATGATAGCAGAGTACATGGAAATGTCACAAACATGGCGGTAGAGTGTGCGGTAAATGGAAAGAATGTGACGAATTGAGGTGTATGTGTGGCGAAAAAAAACAAACAAACAAAAAACAGGGGGATGTTACTTCCATGTTGGCTTGGCCCCGCTTGCGCTGACATCACCCATAGATATGTTAGCCAAGGATGTATTGCCTCCTGGTCGGAACCGTGTCGAATTCATGCCTCTCGATGCGATGCTTAAAAGCGACATCCGTTTGACCCTCTTCGCAGGCGACTTGCGGATCGCCAAGTCCGCTTCTCCAATAGCAACGCGACGTGGGCCGGAAGGATTCAGTGAGGCTTTTGATGAACTACCCGCTGCAATTTCTTCTGTGGCTTTGGGCGATAACTGAGGTATGAGGCTTGACCGCCGTCGGACCTTGTCGCTGCGCATTGGACCAACATTGGAACGTCGGCGGGCGACCTTTGTCGATCCAACTGCTCGAGGTGTTGGTGGTGCACGACGCGGACTGGCCATGGTACGTTCGTGTGCTCCTTTTGGCATGTTCAGTTTGCTAGGGCCGCTGGTGCTCTCGCTGCTACTAGTCGATAGGTCGGATGGGATAGAATTCAAGCTACGATCTGACAGTGGGGCACCCCGTCTTGACGACGTTAGTAAGTTATCCCCGTTCTCATCGTCCTCGGCTAGGCTTCCTAGGGTAGACGCCCCGCGTGCCTTAAGGAAACCAGGATCCAGACGGCTCAAACGTCTACCGCGAGAGGAGCCGGCATTACGAGATGACTGCAGATTGCGTGGTGGTAAAGATGAAAGGCTGAAGTTCAAGCTATCGTCCGTTTTCTCGTCCTCCCACTCGCTTTCAGAACCCGCGTTACGTTGGGAGGCGGATATAACATTCCCGCTGTCGTCTGATGCCGATGTGGTTGAGATAGAGAGCTTGCTACCGCTTGACGACGACGTCTGAGGTACACCGAGACCACCGTCATCGATATCGCCTTGTCCAACTTCGTCTCGCCACTGTACAACCTTCTTCTTCTCTTTCTCCTTGTCTGACGGACGTCGGTAGGGCATGCTGGTAGAAAGGCTGGCTCGCAGGGACTTCCGAGGCGACTTGATGTGACCCTTATGGACAGGCGAACCAATGCCTACAGGTCCATACGACAATGAGCGACGATTGACTTTGGTTTTTGGCTGTTGGGAAACGACAGGACCCGATGAGACCCTCCCTCCCCTGCCCTTCACATGGCCCTGGAAGCTTTCGAGGCTGGACAAGTTACCAGGGCTCACCGCGTACGCCGCCGTCGTGTGGCCCACAAGTGCGTGGAAATCGACGTCGTTCTTTTCTGAGAGTGTCTTCAATGATCCCGTCACCACCCGCACAGTACCGTCTAAACCATCTCGGCCCTCTTCCAATGCTGTTCTCAGCAGTTTCCCGGCATCGCTCAAAACAACTGTGTATCTTCCAACCATACCAAGAATTTGCACAAGCATTGCAGCTTGTTGCTCCATAGCGTCTTTGACGGCATCCCGCTCAGCTTCAGCTTTGAACTTCTCCATCTCAGCTTTGCGCCAACGAGCATCAAGTTTGACATTCTCCATGTTGATATCATCCAGGCGATCGGAACGTCGTTCAGTTACGGCACGCAACATCGCGTCGAACATGCTGCCTGAGTTATTAGCACGTTGGAGACGAACGTTCAGTGGGCTGTCCAGTTTGACTGCTTCCTCCTCGGGGATAGCAAGAGCTTTCAAAAGGCCACGCTCGGCCTCCAGCTCTGGGGAGAGACCCGTAGAGCTTGAGGCTTGCTTATCCAGTTCTTGAAGACGAGAACGAATGACACGGAGTTTGATCTGAGCTGTCGAGAGCTTTCCAACACACGATGAGCCATCAAGAATCGAAGTTTGCGTCTGATCCGCACGGTTTTGGATGTCTTGCTTGGCCCGCTCAACCTCAGCTTGCGCCTCAATCTTCTTCCGCTTCATGACCTCAGCCTCCATGCTAATCTTGCCAGCGAGTTTGGCTTTCAATTCAGCTACCTCGATATTCAATCTATTGATGGCCTCAACATATTGTCCGACATGCCTGTCAACGTTAACGACGTTGCGCGTGACAACTCGTGTCTTGATCTTCGTGGCACGTTCTGCGTAGAGCAAGGTATTGTGGGTGTCATCGAAGTGAATGGAGGTCGGGGCAATGCAAACGATCATGACGGTCTTGCAATTCCCTCCCAGAGAAAACTTCAAGAGTCGGGTGAGCTTGCTGTTGCGATATGGAACGTGACGAACACCACCACCGCTCTCGCAAAGAGCATTGATACAGTTTCCGAGTGCGAGCAGAGATTTATTGATGTTAGCTCCCTCAACCATGCGTTGTCCCATATTGCTTGTTGCAGCTGCTCGCTCGCTACCGGCCAAGTCGATGATCGAAAGTGTCCCCATGGTACGCTCCTCTGTCAGAGATGCTGTCCTTGGAGCCTGTGTAACATGGACCTGTAGCACCGCATGCGAGCGGGACGAAGTCTCATTTGCATGTGTTGGTGACTGAGTTCGTCGTGAGTTTCCCAGCAGTACAATTTGCTTAACTTCATCGGCTGAGATCGGCCTGAGTTCAGTGAGGCCAACGACCTTCACCGACTTATCCTCCCGTATTTGCAAGCCTCCACGAGGCATGGGCGTGCCCGATTCAGCAAGGAGATCTCGAATTTCTTCATTATAAATCTCGAGAAAGGTGACAACGACCTCGACAGAATAGTCGTCTTTTCGATCTTCGATGCGTTGAAAAAGGTCTGCCATTGTGAGGTAAATGATGCCAGGATCCTGGTCCGTGCCACTGATGGTATGCGTCTTTCCACAGCCGGTAGCCTATTATGCAAGGTCAAATTGATGCGTGGTACATACGAAGCAAATTTAGTACTCACTCCATAAGCAAATACGGTTGCGTTGTATCCGTCCAGCAAGTTCTTTAGCAGAGGCTGTGCCGTGCTATAGTAAACGTCTTGCTGGGATGAATCATTGCGAAGGACTCTGTCAAACATGAAACGCTTGTCTTTGTATCGTTTTGTCCCTGGTGGAAGGAAGCCACGCTCGACAAAAGCCTTGGCTTGGTCCATCTCGGCGGGGTCGAAGGTGAGTATACGATCATCGACTATTTGGACGACATCGCGTACTGCCGACATGGAGGCCATAGACCTTCCTGGCGCAGATAGAGTGCCATCGCCGCGGATGGTGGTATCATAACATGGTTCCGGAAGGCGAGCAGCTTCCCATGCCGATGGTGGCCTTACGCGGACTAATAGTCGCGAGATTAGTCAGTTGAGGCAGAGAAGGATTATGAAACGGACCTGCAACGGTGATGGAACCCGCAGAGACCATGTTTCAAGGGACTGTACGGTGGCCGATAAAGAGAGAGGAATGTATAGTCGGCCAGTGCGCACTCGTTGTGGGTAGGAGGCGTTGTTTGTGGTCGGTCAGTCGCGTCCACCAACTTCATCACGTGATCGTGCATGAGGCTAATGTCTTATCATACTGTTGGTGATTCTTGGCAGAGATAATCCACGGGCCAAGAAATGACCACCATCTCCGTCGCCTCTCCGGCAGACTTTCACGTCCACCTTCGGGACGGAGAACTTTCAAGACTAGTCGTTCCACATCTTCGACAAGGGGGTTTTACACTTGCGTATGTTATGGTGCGGGTTTAGATAACCTCCTACGACTAGCATTCATACCTCCCACTAGCCAAACCTTAGACCGCCCATCACATCAACTGAGCAAGCCTTGAGGTACAAAGCCCACCTGCAAAGCATTGATCCGAACGTTGAATATCTTATGACACTATATTTGTCGCTTGAGCTTACTCCCAACGAGATACGCAAAGCGAAGGCTGCCGGCATTGTTGGTCAGTAGATATTGCTTGGTTACTCTCAGCTTTCACGAAGACTAGGACAGGTGTGAAATCATATCCCCGAGGCGTGACGACAAACTCCGATGGAGGAATTGAGTCTTACGAGTCATACTACCCCATCTTTGAGGCCATGGAAGAGGTGGACATGGTCCTCAATCTGCATGGCGAAGTTCCATCGGATGCTACATCAGTGTGTATCTGTCTTGCGTCGTGCTAGCCCGATTAGTAAACAACTCTTCAAGAACATCCATATCATTAACGCAGAACATACATTCCTTCCTCACCTCCGGAAGCTCCATGGACGTTTTCCTCGTCTGCGGATTGTGCTTGAGCATGCAACGACTCGGGCTGCCGTAGAAATGGTGAAAACGTTAGGCTCAACAGTAGCTTGTACCATCACTGCACACCACCTTGCACTCACTGTGGATGATTGGGCCGGTCAGTCGTGGAACTACTGTAAGCCGGTGGCCAAATTCCCAGACGATCGGGAGGCATTGAGAGAAGTGATTCGAGAAGGTAATCAATTGCAATTATCGTGTTTTTGGAGCGGAAAAGGCGCCTAAACTAAATAAAGGACATCCACGTTTCTTCCTCGGCTCTGACTCTGCCCCGCATCCACCTGACACGAAGGCTACATCATCACCAAGCCAAGCGTGCGCAGCTGGAGTTTACACTTCCCCTATTCTTCTTCCATTGACGGCCCATCTTCTGGAATCATTCGATGCCCTTGACAAGCTTGAGGGCTTTGTCAGCACGTTCGGCAGAAGATTCTATCGTAAGGAGTTGGCGGTAGGTGATCAAGAGGTGGAAAGGGTGTTGTTGCGGAAGGGATGCAACCATGTGTTGGAAGGCTGGACCGTGGGAGGCGTAAGCGTGGTGTCATTTTGGGCAGGGAAAGATCTTGAGTGGGGGATTATTCGTAAAGGGTAAAATGGCGATCGAAATATAGACATACGTGTGAAATACTGCGAATCGCATTCGTAATTGATACCCAAATAGGCAAGGTCCTTCATCGAGGCACAGACATGTGAACAATAGTACTGCGAGGTCAAGGCCGAATCTCGCATCCCCCCTATTGCTTATTGCGCGCAGTGTCCGTGCGTAAACCTTCTAGACTTGGCCCCGGTCGCTGAAGCTAGAGCTTATAAAGGCTTCAGTCCTTATCTCTTTGGGTTTTTGTTACACCGCTGCTCTTCAACGGTTCGTCACTCAATATACAGTCGGTATTCGACAGCCGCCTTGTCCCCCTGACTGACACTGCCTTGCTTTCTTATAGTCTGCAATGAGCCAGCCAAAGAAAGGAAAAGGGAGAGCATTGTCACATGCTGCTGAGGAATGGCCCTTAGGTTTGTTCTCTTAGCTCTATCAGACTTCATAACATTCGTAGACTAGACGTCATGGACACAGGTACAATACGCGAGAGCGGACAGAGCGAAGAGTATACGGCAGGATGGGCGGACTCCGCGGAGGACAATTGGGGCAGCAAGAATGCGTTATCGCAAGGTGACGATAGGGAGGATCAGGCATGGGAAGCCCACTACCAACAAGGACAACAGGTCCACCGTTCTTCACGGGGGTCCTCTGACAACGCTGCGGGAGGGTGGGGCGGCGATCCTCCTCCGGCTGGCGGTCAAACCTGGACAACCTGGGGTCAGGAAGCTGGCATACCTGGGGCACCCACACACGCACCACCAACCCGACCATCGCAACCATGGAAGCCCCCTGGGAATGCCAGAACAGGTGCTGGAGGTGCTGGCGGATGGCAGTCGTGGGGAGAGGAGGCTGCAACCCTTGGATTCAAAAGCTCATCAACTCCCTTAAATCGACACGACGCCGCTCATCGTGTTGGGTTTGCAGCGGCGCCAACATTGATCCCTAGCCAATCACGGATGAGTCCTCAGGGGAGACGAGCCATCCTGAACGCTTTAGCTCCGAGTTTTCCACAACAACAGCCTCCATCGCAGACAAAACGGAGAAAGAAAGCGAAGAGGCCAAAACAAGAGCCAGTCTACCAAACGTGGGATCCGGTAAACGGTGAAGATTGGAACAGCGGATATGACCCTAGGCTGGATCAGCCAGAGGACCCCACAGAATGGGGCAACGAGCATGGCTCTAGTTCAGGTCAGCCAGAGGACGACAACACGGGATGGTTCGACGAAGAAGCAGGAGAGCCGATTCATGACCGACCGGGAGAGCATAGGGCTGGACGAAGAGAATTCGTGCAGCCACTGACCAATATCTCTGTGCCTAGCGCGACGGCTCGAACGTCGTATCCCATGACTTCAAGGACTTTCGCATACGCGAACGGCTATGCGACTAGTCCACCGAGCCCAGGCTTATCGCGTATGCCCGCTTATATGACAAACTTCGCCCATGGGGCATCATTGGAATCAAATGGTGAGGCACTGAAAACTGCAGAGAATGCGCTCTTTGGACGGGAAAGGAAGGCCAGAGAACGGTTTCACTGGCAATTCCCACATGACAAGGACGGAAGAGTGCGCTCCGTTTTGCTATGGATTCAAGATCAGTCAACAGTCATTGCAGCTTTCGGCGTAAGTATCTCGTTCGTGAAATACTTTCAGAGGCACTCATACCTTTTTCCATCAGCTGGACAAATTCCTCCGGACTCGGGAACGAGGTGCCCTGTTCGTGAACGCATCTTATGTCTCACCGACAGGACAAAATAATCCTGTATTGGATTGGCTTGCATACGAAGATGTTGTTCGAACGCGGGATCGGTTGATTCAAGAATCCGTGGGCTTCTATGACCCTGCAAAGCAAGTCATGGTATTTGTTATGCTACCTTCAAAGACCGGAAACAGCGTTGCCATGTGGAGGCGAAAAGTCACGGTCCCCGACTACGTGCGTTTGCACCGCTCACAGGAGATTGAGGTTGCTAAGGCAGCACTGAAGAAAGACTACCCTGTCGTGGTTGACGAGATTCTGTCAGTATTCCATTGCTAACCAAGAGGGAGGAAATGCTGACAACGATATTGTGGAACAGACAGGATCCTCTACAATCTTACCCCGCGTCTTCTCCGAAGAAAAAGAAGAAAAGGAAAGGTTTCTTGAGTAGGCTGTTTAAGTCATTCAGGGTTCAGTGGTAGGCACGAGGATGCCCTGCTTATGCCGCGTGTTCGCTAGGATTATCTATCGCCCCGAATCGACCACACCTTCTGTATTTCTTTCGTACTGTATTTTTTGATACTTTATTGCTAAGGATTATGGATTGGACTTGAAGTGGCGCTCGGCGTGCTGCTGACTTTGCTCGGGGTTACCATGTCTCAAATATCTCAAAACAATTACGTAGATATCATCGTTGAGGTACATGTGACAATAGAGCGTGGGCAACGTAGACGTGTGATCCGAAGACAACTTCTGTGTTTTACGTAGGGAGTTGAGTTAGAGATTGTTAGGAAACAATCGATATGCGTGCTACTGTGTCAAAAAGCAAGGTAAGTCGATTGTATATGATATAACAATATGAGTGATAGCTTCACTTGCAGAAATGTAGTGTCTGCGGATGTGGTGGTGATAAAACAATGCATTTCACAGGATAGCAATTAATGCTGACGCGGACAAGAGACCATTCCGTGGAGTCAGCTTAACCATGTCGTAACTCACATCAGGTGAAAAGCCAGGCATGCTGTAATATCCAATGTCAAGTGACGAATCCAAGAAGAATTGTATACGAGCAGTCTCTGACAATAATCACCCTACGTTAACGCCACTGTATTTCATGTCATTAGTACTTCCATTGTCCATTCGATAACACAATACAACATGAAGCTCGAAGACTTGCTAACATGGAACAAACATGAAATGTACTACAAACCCAAAGGCGAAAGCACAACTAAAGTGAGTCCTTCTGACATAAACAACAAGACTTGGCTAATGATGCAAGAGGAACAATTGTGATTGTTCTGCATCCTGAAGAACTGAGTTCCACAGATGTTGTCGAGCTTAAATAATGCCCCTCTGTAAAAAGCTAAGTCATACGCGGGCCACAAAGTCGTCGGGTCTAGAAGCGAATGTGTTACCTATCGAGCTGGCCATGAATACATTTGAAATACCTTATAATGCCCTATTTTTGGGCTTGCAGAGTTAGACACAGCAATGCAACATATGTGAATTGAACTGAAGAATCACTCGATCAGTTGTGCCTGCAGGTTTCCCACGCAATTACGACTCCGAGCGCTAGATCAGACGTTGAGGTCTTAGTGACTTCCTATAAGAATTCAGGGCGCCAAAGCACTAAACAAGTGTCACAGTCACATCTCCTGCTGCTTGGAAGCGCAAACCGGCGCTCGCACTTTCCGTTTTAGGAATCTCGGGGATTGCCGGCGCGTGCTGCTCGTACTTTCGAATGCATACTACGCTGTGGAAGTGGGATTACAGCTTCCCGGACACGATTGAATAATTATTTCGGACAGTGCATTTACTCTTCGAGCAAAGCCAGCGGCGTGCTGAGCGCTACTGAACTGCTCATGAGCCTGAGGCGGGCTGACGTTGTGACGTCACCAATGGAATTCGGCTAGATCCACATTGCAGAGGAACGAGTGTAGCTGACCTCAGCAGGAGACAGCATATATACTAGTACTGTAACGGCGAGTCAAGGAGCACGCGGTATTCCCACTCTGACTACCAATAGTTATCCCAGCCTTTCAAGTTCTTCAATCTCATAATACTTCATGATTCCGTCGCTTCTCTCTACAAAAACTTCCAAGCTTCCCGTTAATGCCGTTCATTCAGGACAGGCCGACCCATTGAATGTTATGGCTGCTAGTCCCACTGTGGAACCCCTTTCGCCGTCTGTTTCTCAGGATGGTACCACTCGACATGCCATGCCTTTGGAGATACGCCTCGTGATCTTTGCTGCCCTCGCCATACCGGTGACATTATTGCCCTTTATTGCCCTGAGGCGGAGTCTGTATGCCCTGCATTACAGAGTCGGTGAGGTCGGGGCGACGGCAACTGCGCTACAGGGCGAGCTCAAGAATGCTTTATTGGAGCTTTCCATTAGGAGAGAGGAGCATTTGAGATTGAAAGCTACGTTGGAGGAAACCAGGGGTGCTATGGAACGAATACGCGAAGATATTAATAGATATCAGCGTCATCACGTTGAGAAGGACAAGGAAACAAAAGGGCAGCTAATCAAGTTAATGCAGTCCAGAAATGATATTCAGTACGCCTTTCTTTATTCACTCAGACATGGATACCATCTATCTTTTTTTCGCGCAGAGCACAGTTGTCGCGTTTACGAGAGCTAGGCCTATCACTGGCCGATGTTGCGGCATTCATGCAAGAGGTTGAGATACAACAGGGCTTCACCATCAACCGGCATGATGCTCGAGGCATTGAGCGGCTTCGTCGCCTTGCTCTACAACTGGCTGATCAATCGGCAGCGCAGGTATGCCCACCTTACGTCAGTTGGGTAGTTCTTTTAAGCTGTCTGCATAACCAGAAGGTATCTGATGTCAATACTGGTCAATCGAAGGATGCAAGCTTGCCAATCGCCGATGGTTATTAGGTGTCTATGAGACCGGAATCCTCTTCACGCATCCCTTGTATATTTTGTTTACACGCACTCTCTGCATTTAATTTTGTTGTATTTCCGTACGCCTCGCCAACTATTGCATTGGTTATTTTATAACCCGTAAACCGTAACAGAACAGCAGGATGTACATCTAGAAGTGAGTGATTGAGTGAAGCGGAGGTAAACTGTAATGACGCTTAGTCATTGATGTGTGTGCATTTGTGGAGTGCAGGTGTGCAGTGCCGGTGAGATACGTTCCCATACTACTTACCTACCTTGCCTATACCTCGTTGCATCGACACGCACGCTGGCAGTCCCATTCCACGATTTAGATGCTGCATTTGGTCATGCCCTTTCTTGTCCTTGATAAACCGTGAAGCCAGCTTATCTGACATTCCTGCAATCTACCACATTATGGCCGACACCGAAGCCGAGATGCTTCAAAACCCCATGGGCGTTGATGCGGCAGGCACGCTCGATGCTGAAGATTATAGCTCCCTTGAAACGTTGCTGGCTTCAAGAGTGTCACGGGGTGCGGACAAGCAGGAAGGCACGAGGCCCGAAAGCAGCGGGGAGCAGGCGTTAGAGTCTCATGAGGTCATTGAACTACAGGCATTCAGCGAAAGGAAGGAATGGATTGTTGAGAAAATCAAAGTCAGTCAGCTTCATTATGATCATTCCTCCCACACCGTGCAGCGTGTAACATTCTCTTCAGTTCCTTGATAGCCTACCGCCAATCGACCTTTTTGCCGGTCTAGATGCCATACGTGTGTCAGCACCTGACGTTCCGGGTTTACCCTCGCGGGAGCAACTTCTGCGATGGCAAACTGAACACGACAAGATCGAAAAGGAGACAGAGATCTTTGATTCCGGTGAGCTGAAGAAGTTCAAGCAATTTACAAAAGGTGAGCAACATGATTTGCGTCGGCGTATCTAACAAAGCGTCCACAAAACGTTCAGCTACTGCGAAGCGCAACTTGTCTTCCGAAGATACCGATCTTATTGAGATTACATTGACAACTATCTATGAGTTCGACAAGTTGCTTCATCTGCTTCGAAGCAGGTCCGAGTCCTTGGACCTGCTAGGCGTCCGATTAACGTGGGAGGAGCAAAGAGTGGCTGCTTGGGACGATCGTCAAAAGCTTCTTGCCGATCTACGTGCATTTCTTGTTACTCGCGCAAGGTGGTCGCCAGCTGTCTACGAGCTGGCGGTGCCTGCTCCGGAGGAGTCCTCCCGTCGCAATTCAATAATTTCCATCACCTCGGACGCATCTGTCTCATCTTCTGTTGGGTTTTCTCGCACAGTCCGGTACAAGTTGGCTGAGGCGCTTTCTCGCGATGCTGCTCAATTTGCTAGTCGCATATCAGCTTTGCGTCATGGCAAAATTGCAGCAGCGGGAAAGGCGTTAGACAGGCTTATCGATAACAGCCGAAAACCTGTCCCGGAGGAGCTACTCGACGAACAGGACAAGTTGGAGGATCTGGGCATCAATGAGTTGGAGAATGTCGGGAATTTCGTCATGGGCGTAGTCACGCAATGGAGAAAGTACTTTCAAATCTCTTAGGCATCCTTTAGTCTTCCAGCTAATGAGATTCTTAGAGCTGATGAATTCTATGCTGAGACTGCGAAAGATCGAGTAGCTGCAAAGAATCTTTACGAAGAAGTCGAGACAGCCAAGCTTAGCCATCCTTCCGCACGCCAAGACGCCCCGTATATTTCGCGAGCAACTACACTGGTTAAAAGGCTATCAGCAAGAGAAGCCTCATTCACGGGCAGCTTCCCTCGTCCTTCCCACAATCTCTTTTCTGAACAGAAGGAATCCAACGTGGCATTGATACAGCTCCTTGCCTCCGAAGTCACTGCCGCTCTTGACATATCTCGGAAAGCTGAGCAAAGCACCCAGGAATATCATCAAGCCGTCGAGGCTGTGAGGCTCGTGGAGAAACACACATCGTCCGCAAAGGAGCTGTCGACGAATTACGTATCAATGTTGGATCGCTTGCAACGAGGTGTTGCCACCGGTGATGGTGATGGAACTCCCCCAGATCTCAGTTCCGGGTCTTGCCTCGGGCCCACTCAGCACCACACTTTCCTAGCATTCCTCCCTTCGCTCACCCATGAAATTGAAATTACTAACGAGCTCTCGCGTGCACTTATACCGGCGGCCCGTGCCGCTCTACTAGCGACAGATACAATGGCCATCGATCCCGAATTCAAAGTAGACTCAGTGTCGGCTGTTGAACGTTTAGCCATGCTCATGGGTCAAACTCACCAAGTTCAAGATGAAGTCATGTCTCGTGTTCACACGCTTCGGGAGCTCAGGTCTGGCTGGGTATCGGGGAGTGCAATTTTGCGGGAACTGGAAGTCGTTAGGAGCAATGTCGCTGACGCTATCGAGCGCGATCGGTGGAGGCCGAAAACAGGCAAGTCAGACATGCCTCCGACGCCTGAAAGTCCAGCATCACCTTTGCCTGTGCTTGCTTCGCCGATGGATTCACGTAGCCGTCTGGGCCGCCTTCGAGCACAGAGTTTACAAATCACGACACGGTACCAAGCATTATCAAGTTCATTGGGACCAGAACTGCGCAGTTATGTTGTCCAGTGTTACAGCGGTCTTTCGAGCTTCCTTGAGCAAGTGGAACAAATGATCCAACTGGGAGACAGCATTCAATCCCAAGCGTTGGGTATGATGGCTATCCATGATGAAATGGAGTCTCTGCAGGCCCAGGTGGAAGAGGTAAACGATCGTTTTGACTCTTCTATCCAGTCAGTCTTGGGGTGCCCTCTGTCGCATGACGCTCTTGATAAGGCCGAAGCCGAACTCAACAGAGAAGCGCAAGAGCTCCGCATTGCAGTACAACGTTTCGTCGATGCCCTCACAGGTAGAGCTGTCTTCATTACCACCAAGGTCTTGTCATTGTCCGGGAGGGGTTTTCCTCATAGACGACGCTTTTCCCTTGCCGGTGAGCTGACCCTGGAGTCGTTGAGGACGCCTCCTACGCTAGACTTGCCTTTCGACGTCGTCACATTGGATAACGATGTCCGCGCTGACTGTAATTCGTTCGCCATTGGTCTCTCCGGCAGTGTGTCCTCGCTTCAACGGAGATCTTGGCGTCTCCGGTCGGCTCGAAGAGCGAAGGAGATTGAGGCTCAAGTCACCAAGGTTGCTGAACTCATACGCATTGGTGATGAAGAACTTTCGACGAGCTGGACATCACTTCACAGCTTGCAGGGGATGCCTGATACCATGGATCAACTCTCACGACTCATGGGGGACGTCGTGCAATTGACGGACCCTCGACACTCAGAAATATCACGGTCAATGTCACCCATCCGCGAGTTGATCCGCAAAATGGAGGCTCTCACTGACACACTCTCCACTAATGAAGACTTTCTTCCCTCGTGTAAGCAAATGGTGGACAGTGTTGAGCAGCAGTTCAGTGCCTGGACGCAAGGTGTCGAGTCTTTGAAGTCTCAATTACAGGAGGCCTTGAGACTAGAGGGCGAGAGGCTGGTCGCACAGCGTCAACAAGAGGAGAGAGAGCGTCGAGAGCGTCGAGAGGCGAAGGAAAAAGCACGCCTAGAAGCGGAGGCGAGAGAGCGTCTAGAAGCGGAGGAGAGAGGGCGTCTAGAAGCAGAAGAGAGGGAGAGTCTGGAGCGCGAACGACGGGAAGCTGAAGAGAAGCGGAAAGCCGAAGAAGAGCGCGCTCAGCTCGAAGACAAACGACGACTCGAGGAAGAACGCACTGCTGTAGAGAGGAAGGCATTCAGCGAACATGGCAAGGACGGTGATCACGGAGCAGGTTCGTACCAGTATTGTTGCTCGAAGACATTGATCCTAACGGCTACTTGAAGACGTCTTTGGATTGCAGTTGGCGCCGTCTCCAACAATCAATCCCATGACTGAGGAGTTATCGAGACTGCAGACTTCCATTCACGCCCTAAGACAACGGCTTCGATCTTTGAATATCACTGCGGTTGCTCGCCCGTCTGCATCTACCAATGTACCTCTGCCATCCAAAGAGCAGAGTGCCATCATGTCTGCCGCTTTCTCAACCATTACCGCTGATGTATCTGCATTGCCGGTCACCGTTTCACTTTCCACTGTCAATCTTGCACTACGTTCGCTCAGGATCGAGGTGAAAGCGGCCGGACAAATGCTGCAACGGGTTAGTGAGCTGGCAAAGTTTGCGCACGTCATACAAGACTGTGATGCAGCACTCAGCGACTTGCTGGAGCACATCGACAGCTATCCCGCACCACCAGATGGACCTCTCTCTTCCACGTTCATATCGTCGACCATGCTTCCTCCGGAGGAGCAGTTATCCTCGCGGGTTGCGTTCACAGAAGGTCTCATCGATAGCATAGACTCCCATTTTGCATCAGTGGCTGACGATCCTCGAGCCTTTATGGAGCGCAAAAATATCCTTCAAACATGGGATGAGCTCGATTCTATGGCATCAGATATCGTTCAAGCGAAACCGATACGGCCTCCAAGTACTATCAGCACGGGGAGAAACAGTCGTGCATCCACTCTGGACAGCCGTCCCAGCATTCGAAGAAAGTCAAGCCACTACTCAACGCTATCTATAGGGTCTGATTCTCGTGGGCGGGGGGGAAAGCATCTCATACCCTCTCATCCCTCGACATCGTCGAGAAGGGTCGTCTCTAATAAGGCCGAATATCCAAGCCGTCCTTCAAGTAGGATGTCAATGACATCTACAAATCGATCGGTTTCTGGGCCGTCATACACCTCCACGTCTCGATTGCACCAATCTACCTTTTCGTCGCGTCAGCGAACAAACAGCTTGTCGACGGCTACTGATCCTGCACTGAAACCCCCACCCAGGAAAGTGGTTGATATCCCATTACGTCCGCGGGCTCAGACAGGTCAAAGCAGACGTATGGGCTCCCCTGCACTGTCGGACACCTCTTCTCTGTCACGCTCAGCTGTGCCTTCATCACGGCCACCTGCATCACACTCAACATGGGCTCGGGCGCCTCGCTTATCGTTCCCGACGATTCCTCGGAGTCCAACACCTCTGAGAAATGTAACACGAATGAGAACACCTTACGTTGCCAATCCTGAAAATAAGTTGGACGTTGCAGTCGGTGACATTATCAACAATCTTCCTGTGGGCATAAATGTCGAAGTTGTCGAGGATACCTGGCGCGATCGAAGTGGAAAATATTGGATAGGCGCCGAGGAGCCGAAACTTTGCTTTTGTCGCATTCTCCGCTCTCAAACTGTGATGGTCCGTGTTGGCGGTGGGTGGCAGGAATTATCGAAGTACGTTCATATTGCTATACTATCTTCGGCATTACTAATACTTCTAAAGGTTCATAAAAACACATTTTGCTGATATGTTCCGCATTCTGCCGGATACCCTTCCACACATCGGGTCTAGAGAAGAGAAATGGATCAGCTCTGCCATACTTATCGAAACGCCCGAGATTATTGGAACACCTCCGCGTACACCAGAACCTAGGGGGACGCCTATACCTTCCTTCGCTCTATCAACCCCAAGTGGAAGGAGCCCGCAGTCCCTCAAAACAGCCTCATCGCCTGGATCTCCCCTCACTCCAATGCAGTTCATGCGGCGTGCAATATTGGATGGCCCTGCTTTGCGACCGGTGACGCCATCAAGAGGACCACGTCTCCGGTCACAGCCTGGCACTCCCATACGAACGCCTGTATGGAAGCCTTAACCTTTCACTTCCTGTGCATATTGGATATTTGTTTGGCGATCTGATTATTGCTTTGATTTACGTTTCTCAAGCCATACATGCAGCCTTCGTCGGTCTAATTATTTGCGCATTAATGTCCATCCTTGTATCATGGCGGCTTGTCATGCATATGCATTACCACGGACTACCTGTATAGACTGCTTCCTTGTGTAAAATTAGGGGACCTGCTACGGTAGAATTTTGTCTTGAACACGCATGTTAATCCTACTTTTCCCTACCAGTTCACGATTTACGCTGACCTTGATGTCAAGCATGGCCGCAGGCCGAAGAATGTGCGCGTGACATAGGCTTGCTTGCACGTGTACATGACGCGACGCGTCCGAGGCCAGCTTCAGACCGCAACGACATAGAACGCAAGCCATAGTCTGGCGCATACTTCCCAGTCCTAGTCCCTCATCATTGATTGACGACTCTTGGCCCCAGCTAGATTAATCATGGATGCAGAGCTAAAGTGTAACCGCCTGACGTGCAGAAAAGCACTGCTTGATAAAGCTGTTGTTGTGAGTCTCTTCTAATGTTCTTCTAAAGGTCCCGAACATATTCATTCACTAGTCTTTTGATCCAAGACGACATGTAAGGCCTGATGATTGTAGTTCGGTGCCTACATGATGATTGAGAAACTCTCGCCAGGTTCACATATTTTCTGCGGTCAGTATATGAGCAAAGACACATCTTCTCTCAAGTTTGCAGTGTCTGACTGTTTCGCAACGTTAGTTGATTGCGCTAACGAGTTGTTCAATGCCGCGCGGCTCTGCCCAGGAAAGCCTTCACCTCTTCACTTTTTCACGATCTTTAACACGATCCAACAGCCTGTGAAACTTCTTTGACTGAACCGTATGTCCCAGACTGCCTTCGCCTGTCATGATCTCGTTGACGCTTGATAACGAAGAGATGACGTCGTCGTTCGTGGCTTCCTTGACTTCCCTTAAACTCGGTGTCGTTGACAGTCTTCCATTAGGTTTGCTCATTGCATCCCTCGAATGACTATAAAACGGTATGTGTATGCGCGTTTTTCAGAAGTATTCTCTGAAATATACATTATTCACCGTAGTCTGTTTTGTCCGGTCTCAGCCCTTCGACGATCTTGGAGGTCTGTGGTCGGTGAGTCTACTTTTATTCTAGACTTTCCAGTCGCCATCATTTTGACTGTTGACAGGGCAATATCTTTCTGGCAATACCAGATACACCAGGAGAGGTAATCGCGCATTCAGCGATATTCAGTGCATTAATGTATCCCATATAGCACTTTTCAGCAGGCAATACTTCGGAACGTCAATGATAAGAACGCTCAATTGCAGAAGCAACTCGACAGTGTTGTTAGAGAGGGTAACAACGACAGTTCTCTTTCCGATTGTCGACCGCTTATCTCAGGCGGCCAGCCAACGGGGAGATCAATCTTCTCCACGCAAAAACGCTAGGTGCGGATACGCTCTTTGACTGTCAAGTCTCACGCGTTGACTTTGCACAGAACTTGAGCGTGACCTTGAACAAGAACGACGCAAAGTCAGAGACTTGCAAGACGCGTCTAGAGAAAGGGATAAAGAGTACCAAAAGCTCAAGGTTGGTCGCATCGTCAGACCTCTCGCAGTTGGATGCTGAGGGCTTGGGGCTGGAGGCGCAACATGACAAGATCAAACGCAAAGCTCTGTTAACCTCTAATTCTGTCAATACAGTCAACTCCTCTGCTCTTCCGGGCACGCGTATAGTAAATGAGAAGGTTTTCGCGGACGAGCGCACAATGGGTAGGGCGCGAGCAGGAATCCCACTTGGAACAAGTGCCGCAAACATGGACATCAGCGCGGTTGTGGGCGGGATGGAAGCGAATGGAGTCGGTGCTTCTCCATGTCAAGAGCTGAACATCGCTGACATCGGACTCCCGTCAGGTACAAAGGACTCCAATCGTCAATCACACAAACGGAGGAATATATAGTGTGCAGGCACCGTTGTGGCTGCAAACTCAGCAGCTGCAAGAACGCCATGTTCCAGTTCCACACCAGCGCCATTATTCGACCGGCGACCGTTCGTTCAGAGCGAACACCATCTCCGACCGCTCCGATAGTGTCCACGAAGTCGAAAACATGATCTCGGGTGGTACATCAAGCCGCGCGCATCGCAAGTCGAACCAACAAGGCGGTTGGCCAAATAACAGCACTCATCAAGCCAATTCTATTCGACATGACCAACGAGGTGAGCGTGTCGCTGAGTTGTTAGCTGTCCAGGGACACTATAGATTTTTGTCCAGCCTTTGCGCCTGCGCCCGTCGGGCGATCTGGGAAAGGATTCAAACCTGCCATCATCAGGAACAGGTAGTTTTGCAATGGCGAGGGCTGAAAATAGCTGCATCTGCCACAGCCTTGTGTCATCACGGTTGTAAAATGTCAATGACAAAGATTAGATGAGAGGGTCCGATGCAAACTAAAAGTACAGCCAATGGGCAAAAATCGCGGCCCAGCAGCACTAGAACGAAGGAAAAGGTAACATGATGTCAGTCTCGACGAATGGACCCGTTCTTCTCGTCTTCCAGATATTGTCCAATAGCAAGAATGTCTTGGCCGGCTCTCCGCAGATACCCTGCGAGAACCGCACGATCTGCATGCGGTAGCACGTCGGCAAGTCTATCGATCTGTTCAGCAAACTGGGCGTTCGTGGCGTCGATGGCATCAGGCGCCGCGGCCTGCGCGCGGGTGAACAGTGACGGCCGCCTGAGCGTGCTGCTGCGCCTGTGCTTGATTCTCGCGGACTCCGCCGTCTCCGGCGTAGGGGAGTGGAGCACAAGCGTCTGCGAGCGCAGCAGGCGTCTAGGAGCACGGGGCCCACCGGGTACAGACGGGGCATCGACAATCTGCATGGGCCGTGGGGGAGGGGGACTCGGATGCGGATTAGGCTTGGTTAGGACCCTGCCTAACGGGCCGTGCCCGCGTTCTCGTTTCGAGCCGTGACTCCTGGCGATGGCGGAGAAGAAGCCTCCGGGGGCTTTGCCCGCGGACAGTGGCGCGGTGCGCAGGGACATCGAGGATGTGATGTTCATTGAGAGGCGGTTGTTGGCGACGGATGGGGCGGTGCGGGCCAAAGCAGGGTATGGCAGAGCGGGTGGCGGTGCGTTGGGGGAAGGAAGGGTATCGTTGGGGCGAGGAGACAGGTCAGTGGCGGTGTAGGCATCGGGACGAAGAGGAAAGGTGGCCTGCGATGAGACGGAACCGTTGGACACATGGCGGGGCTGGCCAGGGGAGGGCCTGGGTCGTTTGGGTGCTAACCGGGGATTTGGGGCTCTGGGATTGCCTTGAACATGAATGAGTAGATAGATTCCGACCCAGCACGTGATTTTTGCTAACCTCGTTCTTTCGCTACGGCGATCCAATCGGCCAAGCCGCAATCGTACATTGCCAGCTCGTTAATCTTATGAGCATAGCTTATCGCGCGATCCAACGTTGCCTTCTTCGCGAGGACGTCTTTGCACCACATCGCATCGGGCCAGTGTGAACGGATCTTTGGGGGGGGCCGGGCCAAGGACGGTCTCCGAGGCAACGAAGAGAAGCGCTTCAGATTCATCAACTTGCCTTTCGACAACTGACGATCGTCAGACGTCGCAGTCTTGTCGACGTTCAGCGGCGGCAGCATTTCAATCGAAGACAGCGTTTGGTGACTACCCTCGGAGGAATTTCCTGTGACGTTCTCTCCACTGCTACTAGCTCCTTGTGCAACCAGCTTCACGGAACGCTCGTCCCGTGGCTCATGTTCGTCATGGAAGGTGAAAGGTGGGAATGCGCCCTCTCGTACGTGACCCACTACACCTTCCGGGATATCAGCACTAAACGAAACGTCGGTAAGGATCAGTTCGATACGAGGTGCGACCGCACATACACAGAGCACTGGGATGCACTCGTCGTCTGACCAGAAGCACGACTGGCCAAGGAAATGAGAGACGACGACGACCTCAGTTTGCCAGTGATGGAAGACGGGGACAGCGCGTCGTGGTCACGACGCGGGTGTACAGGAGACGGTGACCGTAGGCGGGGAGGACGTGGCGGCGGGGTAGCATTGTAGTCTATATCGAATAGAGCGCGAGGGGGAGGTGGCAGTGGGCCTGCCGTCGAATGAACCCCGGGCTGGTAGTACAAATACGATGATGGCTGGCTGTTGGAGAAGACTGGGGCACTGGACCCAATGTGATTGGTACCTTCTGTCATTGTGGATGGCTGGGTATCTACTCGAGCAGCCTGAGTGATTACGGGGGGGATGGGGGAGGAGCGAAGTGCAGAAGGAGTCTTAACGGCCGGTTCATGGGGTGCGGTTTCAGGCGGTTGACACGTACTAAGGTCGCGTGAGGATGCCTTACGACGAGTGCCGTCTGAGTCGAAGCGCTCATGGGGTAAGAGACTGTGCTGGCACTGCATGTCCTGCACTGACGCGTGTCAGAATACAGGATTGATGGTGCCACGCGTGGCGTACGAGTGGCAACCGTTTCTCTGCCTCCGAATAACCTCCGAGTCTGCTATGCTCAGATCTCAGAGTTTGTGATTCATTTCATTTCGTGTAACATAACCGTGATCATTAGACTACCAGTCAATTTCTCGGCTTAATTTCGGCGCGGCGGGGATCTTTCGGCCCTTGTATCCGAGTCCGTCCAGCCACGGCCAGTTGGCCGACCTGCGCTGCTCAAACGTGCCGATCGCCGACGCCTTCTGCAGCGTCAACGCGATGTCGTCCAGTCCGTTCAGCAGGCAATGCCGCCGAAATGCATCCGTCTCGAACGCTATCGGCGCCTTGCCGTTGGCTCTCCGCACTTCCTGCTTCTCCAAGTCCACCTCCAGCTCCACCCCAGCCTCAGCATCTTCTGCCAGCGCCCGGCACTCCTCTTCCGACAGCGTCACTGGTAACATCCCATTCTGCATCGTGTTGTTACGGAAGATGTCCGCAAAGCTGGGCGCGATGATGCACCGAATCCCAAAGTCGTTCCTGAAAAGGTGGTGAACACATCCACTTGCATGGCACGACCATGTCTCTACACTCACAGACTCCACGGTGCGTGCTCGCGCGAGCTTCCGCATCCAAAGTTCCTGCCCGTACACACCAAGATCTTCGCTTCATTGTACGGCGCGCGATTCAGTATGAAATCCGTGTCCTCGCCCGTCATCGGGTTCTTCCGCAGCGTGTAGAACAGCGCATTCGCGAGACCGGTCCGCTTCAGAGTCTTCAAAAACTGCTTCGGTATTATCATATCGGTGTCGACATTCTCCATATGCAGGTGTGCCGTGATTCCCTTGACCACCGTAAACTTGTCCACGCTGGGAGGCGACTCGGCTGCAGGCAGCTCCCTCGCCGACAGTGCAGACCCCGCAGCCTGTTCTGGCTCGGGGGAGGGAAGCACGGGGTCGGTCAGGAAGTCGAAAGCACTGGCCACCTTCAACTTGGACACCAACGGGCTGATGTCGACCCCGAGAAACTTGCGCACATCAGTCAGCTTCCCTGTCATCGCCGCCGCTGCCGCCATGGCCGGGCTGACAAGGTGCGTCCGTCCTCCAGATCCCTGTCGACCCTCGAAGTTTCGGTTACTTGTGCTGGCACAGCGTTCCCCAGGTGAAAGCTGATCCGGGTTCATCCCCAGACACATCGAGCACCCAGCCTCGCGCCAGTCAAAGCCGGCACGTTTGAAGATCACATCGAGCCCTTCAGCTTCCGCGTGCTGCTTGATGATTCCAGAACCAGGGACGACCATCGCCTGGACATTTGACGCCACCTTCGCCTCGGCGCCTGCAGCGAGGACGATCTTCGCAGCAGACCGCAGGTCCTCAATGCGACTGTTTGTGCAGGATCCGATGAAGACTTTGTCAATGGTGATGTCTTCCATCCGCGTATTCGGTGTGAGCCCCATGTACTTCAGTGACCGCTCCACTGAGCTGCGCTTCACAGAGTCTGTGATGTTGGCCGGGTCAGGGACGACCCCAGTAATGGGTGTGACATCCTGAGGGGAGGTGCCCCATGTCACGGTCGGGACGATATCTTCTGCGCGGATGTTGACTTTGATGTCAAAGTGAGCCCCTTCATCCGTCTTCAGAGTTCGCCAGTACTCCACAGCACGCTCCCAGGCCTCGCCGTTCGGAGACAGAGGTCGGTTCCGCAAATAGTTGAACGTCACATCGTCAGGAGCGACCATTCCGGCGCGTGCCCCCGCTTCGATACTCATGTTGCAGACGCTCATGCGGGCCTCCATGCTGAAATCGCGAAAGACCGATCCTGCGTATTCAATGACGCTTCCGGTACCACCGGCCGTCCCAATGACACCAATGATGTGAAGAATTACGTCTTTCGAGTTGACACCCTCCAGCAGCTCCCCGTCGACGGTGATCAGCATATTTTTCGCCTTTCTTTGCAGAATGGTTTGCGTAGCGAGGACGTGCTCGACTTCAGACGTCCCGATACCAAACGCCAGAGAGCCGAACGCGCCATGAGCTGTGGTGGTTTTTGTCAGCGTAAAGTCATCGGCAGTTAACGGTCGCCTCACTTGATGTGTGTGAATCTCCGCAGACGCAGGTGATTCCAGGCAGCTGTAATGTCACATGTTTAGTAAAGAGGACATGACATTAGTGAGGGATGTATACCGTGAACCCCTGCTCGGGTCCGATGATGTGGACAATGCCTATCAAGCACGTCAGTGCCTTGCAGATGCCCATCCACCATCATCACTGACCTTGACGCTTGTCAGCCATGCCAAAGTATGTGACGCCGAATTCCTTCACGTTCTCTTCGAGAGCCTGGCATTGCGCACGAGAGTCAGGCTCATCGATGAACGTGTTGACGGACGAATAGGTTTTTCGTGATACAGTGCTACGATAGTGGGGCAATCATCAAGGTAAGATTGCGGCATGGTGATATGTGCGCGTACGGAATGTTGTGGTCGACTGTAGCGAGAGTACAGTCCGGTCTGCGAACAGGACGGCCTGCGTTGCGCCTAGCACTCATCAGCTGACGGTCAACAAGCTCTTGAAGATGGTATACTCACAAGCCCTCAAAAGCTTGGGGACTGGTGACTTCGTGCACCAAGTGCCTGCACGGACAGTGAGGGTTCGTTCAACAGAAAGGAGAGTGCTACCTACCGGTCAACATAAATCAAGGCCAAGCCATCCTTGTTAACATCTCTGGAGAGAGAGCGGGCTCAGGAGTGTATCATAGCACAGAGACCAGAGAGGAGATACACACACGACGTGGTCGTCCCAGATTTTATCATACAAAGTGCGGGGCTTGGCAACAGGTGCGGGCATGGCTAGGCACTTGGGAGACGATGAGAGATAGTGAAGAACTGGAAGAGTGGGTCTATATAAATGAGAGCACTTGAGTGATAGTAGACTACTTTCGATGTTATACTCGGCCGATTGCTATCGGGAAGAAGTCCGATTTCAGCTACAGCCTGCTCCACAGATAGCCGAGATCTCAGATCCATGCAACCCAAGGCACGGCCTCACAGTCAATTGGGTGGCGCCCATCCAAGTTCTTGCAGCTCGTCAATGTCATCGCAACAAGTCCAAGATCATGAACCTTCGTTTTTCGCCGACATCTTGAAACCGGACTCGTCACTCAACCCAACGTTCTTGCTTATACTCGACAGCGCATTTACTTTTCTGTTCTTCACCCTCGTGGCGCTTGCGGTCCTCACCGCGGGGAATATCCACCTTCTGGCGCTGATAGCGATAGAGTTGCTGTTATGGGGTAGCGTAAAGTGGTGCGTGTGCCTGCTCTCTGGAGATCCCTTCGTCACTGACTGATATCAGGTTTGTAAACGAGCTCAAGAATCCTCCTACACCAAACGAAATATCGAGAGAGAGTAAAAGAACATCGTAAATATACACCATTGCTCCATCATACAGCACTGCAAGTCTCGTGCGCACGATATAGGCTACCTCCTTGTTCTGTCTGTCGATTCATACCATTGTTTCGTCCTTTTCGCAGCCTCCTGCGCCAGCGCGAATACTGTTAATTGTGTATCTAAAGTCAGCGTTCGGTTCACAACCTTGGATGTCGACGTGGACCGCTTCACATTCTCGCTCTGATCCATCAAGTCCTTCCCGGAATGCCTGTGCCACATCGCCTGACAGTCCACTACCACCTACCGGGCCGAGGGCCGCAAAGTGTTGTGCCTGGTCGATGGCCTCCACAAGACGACTCTTGAAAGTCTGGGAAAGCCTTAAGGAAGGGTTGAAAGAATGGACATGATAGCCATCGTACCTTTGTTAAGATGGCAGACATTTCATGGGCGGGTGCGTCGTCTAGGCTACACCGAGATATAGTCTGCCAACCTTGCCAGTGTCGCAACGTAGCCACTCACAGGCGCATGATGATCTTCCCAAATCCGTACCACAGACCGCCCGCACCAACTAGACTACTCAGACGCACGCTTTTGGCCTCGGCGTTGAGAGCATTGCGCACTCGTGCATTGAAGGCCGGAGGTATCGTGAAATCCACGTAGTCGCTAGTGACGGTCGTCATGGGAGCAGATACGAGATCATGCGTGAGGTTATAACGAACGAGTAGATCAGGATGAACGCCATCCATAACGGTAGCTGAATCTTGCTCAGAGCTTTGATCTCACGAACACACATTCAGCTATCAATTTAAAAGATATGATATTGAAGGAATGAGAGCCCTACATCGCGCTCGTTTCCGCCATCGAGGTGACCCATGTCTGGAATGTCGACCTTGAAGGTGCATTGTATTTTCTGCAACAGAAAACAAGGTGGTCACACTACATAGCATGCTTTAACGACACATTTATACCTGGTTCTCTGCTAGGATGGACTCTATAGAATAGTAATCATCATCCATCGTTGATGTGCAGCCAGCGTGACGGTCAGAAGTTGACCAGCGCCACGGCAGTGACGCGACGCGACACGTCCTAGTAGCCACCTATATTTCCCACGGCGTATAACATTGCAGTTGCACCAAGTTACTGAACGGCTGTCTCTTCAAGTTCCACTCTGGCTGCCATGTTCAGACCACTATGCTTTCGCATTGCATATAGGACATTCTCCACACAGCACTTTCATGCCTCCCCATCACCACCTCGACATTTCCGCCAGTTCTCTACGAGCCCTCGGCGGCAGGCGTCAGAAACGCCCGAGGACTTGATGAGCAATTTCAAGCACACTGAACTCTTCAAGAAACTCGCGGACAAACCCGAGGCCCTCAAAGCTATATCGGATCTTGCTGCATTAGTGAAGGACATGGGTACGACCCTATTTGACATGGAGAGTGTCTGCTTACTCGCATTACGTGGCTAGGCATAGACCTCGCCTCCAACACGCCTCCGTCTAACATACAGATGTTCCGCTTGGCCGCAAGTCGGAAGTTCAGGCGTAAACTGAAGACGGCGATGGTGGAATTAAAAGAAGTCGGTGTTGATCTGACCTCCGAGGTATGTATCTGCTACCCTCAGGCCTAGTGCAGTGCTGACTTGGTCTTAGGATGCAATGAATAATATCATAAAGCTGACCATGGGAAAGCCTCCCGGAAAATAACGCACAGGCAACGCTCTGATAGTTCTGTATTTCCTGATGATCTCACCACGCCGTCCCCAATAATGTATTTATTTTAATATCACGTACACGTGACTGGTCTGTTAGTAGTCCTTGAGTGGGTTGATAAACTACGGGTTTGGACCTAATTGTTCTGCCACTCTATTTTTTTGATCCAACTCGAGAATGTCGTACATACACTGTGAGATTTTCCAAAACGATAAGATGTCGGCCTCATTCAATACAAAAACATTCGAATCAAGGGGGCCCCTTCAACCTGAACCACTACCATCAAAGGTTCTCCCACACTCCGCGAGGGTCAAGGGCCATGTAAAAGACCACGACCACGCACAAGAGGTGCCTTTGTGTTAGGGTTTGGCACGCGTGAACGGCTAAACACCTTTACAGAAGATTCAGGGATCTTCGAAGCGAACGGCAGGAGAGAATAGCCAGACAATGCTGCTATGATTCAACAAGGACAAGATATAACGAAGGAGGTTAAGCTACCCTACTTTGATGTATAATAAGTCCTTCTTATAGTATTTGTGTCTTCTGCACTTATGACTACTGAAACAAAGATGGGCATAATAAGGGGGGTTACAGCCCCTTTGATAGCTCCACTGCAGTGTGCAAGTGGAGCAGAACAATGAAGAAAATGAAAGAACAAAGTAAAATGCAGTGCATACTCCCAGTTTCTGACAATAGCCCTCTTCTATGCTCTTTTTTGCCCTGAAAAAGATAACTTCACTAGTTGTATGCATCAGTGTCATTCCTGTAATATCCATCATCACCATAACCATCTTCTGCTAGACTGATATGTTGTTGCTCTTGTCCTTGGGTACATGTGATGAGATGTTCATCATCCCATTTGTCACATTCTGGACAACAAAGGTACTTCTTGTTATGTAGGTATGATTGCAGGTGAGTAGAGGTTGAGGCCTGAATGAAATGAGGTGCCCTGCAATCAGTTCATCAATGACCCATTTGATGACAATTCCAACAGATGAGAGGCCCCTTCTTCTTTTGTCATGTTTTTGCTGCTCCTCCTCATAGTCAATTAGCTATTTCCCCCACTGGTGGTAAAGGAGCAGGTATAGGTAGGGGGGGAGGACTGGGAAGTTGCATGATATATCCATGAGTCCATGAGCCATATGTGGGTGGAGCCTATTCTCGGCATCAGCATTGAGTAAATGGTTGGATATCTCACCTAGACCCTAATGCCCTTGAGATAAAAGATGTGTGAGATGGGTCTGGAATGCTTCCAGTGCTCCTATGCAATGATACCAACCCCTAAAACAATTGATGTCTGCTGTCACCCCTGCATCATTTAGAAGCTGGGTTGCACAATTGAGACAGATGTTAGTGGGGAAGGTCATCATGATGTGGGCAAACTCATCAGTGACATAGGTGTGGCATATGGGGTCTAGGTGGTTGGCTGGTGTAGGCTCCACCATAGGGTACTCATATCCTACTGCATAATGGATTGGGTTTTCTCCAAGATCAACATCTTGGACAGGTACTGTAGGATCCAGGGTGGTACAGAAGAGGGTGAGAGTATGGTAAAAGTAGTCAGCTGGGAGGTCATGGAATATTTGAGCATTGACAGGGGCAACTAGAATGGGAGGAGGAGAGGGGTGTTGATCAAAACACTCATCACAGAAATGCAGGGTCATGGGATGTCCCAAGGTGAGATGAGTGGTGATAATTTGTATGGTGTTGATGTCATAGAGATTGAGCACATTGAGGGCATGAAAGGTAGTATGATATTGTTGTGCAAGGTTGGTGTTTTGGTGGATGTGTCAATCATGTGCAGGTAAAGCTGGGGGAGGAGTGATGATGAGGGGAGAGGGGAACATTTCACTATGATGTAAGGAGTCCATAGATGGAGAATGCAAATGATGATGATGGGAAATAGGAGAGTCAGATTCTGGATAAATGGGGGATTGGTTACAGAACATTTGTGTAATATGTGCTGTTAAGTCAGCAAAGGGATTGGGAGTGGGGGAATGATGGAAAGGAGAAACTGGAATAATTGGAGACATAGGATGAGATGAAACTTCAGAAAGCAGGGATGACATGGTTTAAAGGGAAGTGGCAGTTTCAACAAGATGAGACAATTGTATAGTATACCAAGCAAAGAGGGAAACAGTGACAAGAATATAGATGATGAGAAGGATGTCAATCATGAAAGTCATAAAAGGGATCAAATTGTTATGGTCTCCTCTCAAGTCCTTTTAAGGGGAACAAGAGAGGGTGGGAGTTGGATTGTGAATGGTCATGGTGCTGAGGGGTGACAGAGATGAAATGACTTGACAAGTTCTGAAGTGTGTTTCAGATCTTTTTGTGAAAGCCATTCATCTTCTGTTGAGGGATACCCCTTCCAATGTACTAGATATTGGAGGTGACCTTGGTAATATCTTGATTGGAGGATATTTTCAACCTCTGTGTGTTCCTCTCCATTTACAAGATCCAGAGGGGGTGGCATGTGATGTGGTCCATAAGCTGTTGTTTCAGTATACAGGTGAAGAAGGGAAGCATGGAAGATGGGGTGTATCTTCCAATGAGTGGGTAGGGATAAATGATATGCCACCAGATTGATAATGGCAGTGATGGGAAAGTGGCCATATCATTTTGGAGTGAGTCTCATGGAAGGAAAAGCAGAGGAGAGGTGGGTGGCATCTAACCAAACTCAGTTGTGAATTTGATGTGATGGGCAGTGATTGATATTCTTCCAAGTTCAATGGGCAATAAATTGTGCTGCTGCTAGTTCTTTTCAGATTTCCTGTAAAAGAACTAGTCTTTCAGAAATTGATGGAAGGATGGATGTAGTTGGGATGACAGGTTGAGCCCAAGGATGATATCCCATAAGGAGGAAGAAAGGGGAATATTTTAATGTAGAATGAATATGGGAATTGTGTGTGAATTCTGCAGTTGTGAGAAGGCTGGCCCAATTGTCTTGTCTTGTGGTGCAGAACATATGCAGATATTGTTCTAATTCCTGATTCATTCATTCTGTTTGTCCATCTGTTTGGGGGTGATAAGTGGTGGACATAGCTTGTTTGATAGATAATTTGTGACATAATTCTCTGGTGAATTTGGCAGTAAATTGATATCCTCGATCTGAAATGATATGGTGGGGTAATCCAAACCTCTTCCAAATGTGATCTTTGTAAAGATCTGCAGTTTGGGCAGCTGTTATAGAAGAATGACACAGAGCAATTATGGTCATTTTTATACCCTTGACAAATAGGGCATCCGTCAATGAAATCAAAGATATACTTTCTCATTTTTGGCCACCAAAAGGTTCATTGTACAAAATCTAGTGTTTTGAGTTGTCCTGGGTGTCCTGCTGTGGGAGTAATATGTAAACTTTAAATGATGTTTTGTTTGAGTAAGTCATCTTTTGGGACATAAAGATGTCCAGAGTAATAAATTACCCCCCATTCAATTGTCCAATGTTGTAAAAGTTGAGTCTTCACAGGACTAGAAATGTTGGCCTGAAGGAGGCATGATATGTCTAGGACTTCCTCATCCCAATCTGTGCAAGCTTGGATACAGGGGAAAAATGCATTGTCAATGACATTAGCAGAAATAGGACAGATGAACAGGGATGGGTCTAAAACAATTTGATCTTCATTATCATGACCACCATCATCATGGTCTGGTCATTGTGATAACACATCAGGTCAACCTGCTTTTGAACCAGCAACATGTTTGATCTGAAAATCAAAGCAAGTTAGATACAGAGCCCATTGAGCTTGTTGTTGTGACAATTTTTGGGCATCTCTGAATACTTCAAGATTTTTATGATCAGAGAGAATGGTAATACAGTGAGGGGCACCTTCAAGCTATTGTCACCATTCTTCCAATGATTTGATGATGGCAAGCAATTCTCTGTCATAAATATCATAGTTACATTCAGCTTCCAAAAAGGATTTTGACATAAATGCCACAGGATGCCATAAACCATCCTCTCCTTTTTGAGACAACACTGCTCCACAAGCTTGTTTTGATGCATCACATTCCAATTGGAATGGCTTCATCACATCAGGAGAAATAAGGACTGGGGAAGAGAGAAATTTTGCCTTTAAAAGGTTAAAGGCATCCTGTTGGGGTTGATCCCAGTGCCAAGAAATGTCCTTTTTGGTAAGATTGTGCAGGGGTTGTGTAAGGTGTGAAAAGTTGCAGATAAAATGTTGATAGAACCCTGCAAACCCCAAAAAGGCATGTACTTCCTTCAATTTAGTAGGTGTAGGCCATTTTTGAATCCCTTGTAGTTTAACTGGGTCCATAGCAGTCTGTCCTGCTGAAATGATAAGTCCCAAATATTCTACTTGTTCCTTTTTGAACTCACATTTCTCTGGTTTGAGATAGAGAGAATGATTGGCAAGTCATTGCAAAACAAGTTTTGTTAGTTGATGATGGTCTTCTATTGTTGCTGTGGCAATTAGAATATCATCCATATAGATAAAAACCTTTCCTGTATCAAGAAGATCATGGAAAATAGAATTCATCATCATTTGAAAGGTTGCAGGAGAATTCATAAGCCCAAAGAACATGACCAGGGGTTCAAACATTCCCCTATTTGTTTTGAAGGCAGCCTTCCATTTGTCTCCTTCTTTGATCCAGACATTGTTATATCCCCACCTAACATCAAATTTGGTGAAATATTTAGCATGTTTCAGTTTATCAACAATATCAGATATTGATTTTTGACCATAAGACTGTTCAATTGTTGGTAATCTTGTACCAGTCATAGTTTACCATCCTTCTTTTTGATAAAAAAGAATGGTGAGGCAAAGGGAGATTTGGAATTCCTGATGTATCCTTGGGCAGTCATGTCTTTGATGAATTCATTAAGTGCAACCTGTTCAGAGGGGTTTAAAGGATGAATTTTACAATTATTTTTGGGGACAGCATCTGGTTTGAGATCGATAGTGTGATCCCAATCATGTAAAGGGGGAAGGGAATGCGATGCTTCTTCTGAAAATACCTGATGAAATTCCTTATACCAATCTGGTATTACTGCTATTTTGGGAGCAACAGCAGTGGTGAGTTTGGTGGCTTGAGTTGTTTGTTTTACCCATTCTTCATCAGGTGATCCCATAAAAATCTCATCTCCTTCTTCAAGTGGTAACCCTGCATTGAGTTTGATCTTCCTTGCTGATAAGGGTTGTCTTGTTCACACAGGTTATGGTGGGCAACTATGAGCAAGAACAATGTATTGAGGTACTCCCAGCATGGGAGAACTAAGAGAAGCATTGCTGCAGCAGTGATAAGTAATGTGGACAACAGTAGGTTGCCACAGGTGAAGAGGTAGAGCTGCAAGGTATGTGAAAAGGTGTGTAGGATGCAGGAAGTAGAGGTACTGCTAAGAGCGGCCTATTGGACAGTCTTAGGGAAGGTCTATAATGTCACTCCTGGTAATCAAAGTTTGGATCTGAGTTTGATGAACGTAATAAAGGTTCCTGATGATGATGAAGAATGGAATCAACGAGATAGTTATGAGGATAATTCCACCTATAACAATACAAGGATCCAGCATGACGAGTGTAAGATGTCATTTAGCAATGTTTTAGTGGCTTTAGAAGTCTTAGACTCAGTTCTTAGAGAATGAAGCGAGATTGTAACGAGCTTAGGTCAAGTGCAGTATAAGGAGAATCCCTAGATTGCGAAGTTGATAAGACTGGGGTTTAAGACTGCCAGTCTGTCAACTCTTTATACAAAACTGGAGATCTAAGTATAGTAAAGTTATGCAGTAATGTGTAGTAAGTAGATGATAATGTGCAGTAAGTAAATGATAGTGCGCAGTAAGTTCGCGTCTGTGTGATATAAGTGGCTCAGCCACAAGCGTGAAATGAACTAGAGATAAACAAAGGTAAATAAGAGCGAAAAATGAGAGTCCTTGCTAATTGTATAGTAATAGTCCTTAGCAAGTAAATGTTATAATAAATAAAAGAAAGATAAGAGAAAAGGATAAGTCTAATATAGTACCTGGAGCTATGCTCACACTTAAGTATGTGAATACTTAAGTACTATAAAGAGAAAGGAAAGAGGAGAGTCCTTTACTAAGTAAAGTGGAGCTAAGCTCACACTTGTAGTAATAATACTACACTTTACTTGTAAGTAAATAAAAGAAAAAAGAACAAAGAAAAAGAAAAAACGTGTTATGAGGTGCCAAAGCAAGTGCCTCATAACAGGTACTCACTCAGTTGTCTGAAGATGATGACTGAGGAGAAGAGTGGTGGAGTGTGCATCTTTATATAGTAAGGGAAAGTAGAGTTGAAGTGGAGATGTAATCTTTAATGTACAAGGATGTCCACATATGTAGGGGATGTGCATTGTCCAGAGTATGTGTGGTGTGGGATGTGAATAGAAGCAGAAGTGTTGTAGTAGTGTGAAGGAAGTGTCATATGTATGTAAATGTGTATAGGAAGTAATTGGAGGGAATGCTGAACAAAAAGAATGGGTAAGAGATACACTAGTTGATGTACAGGGAAGTTTCAACACATCTTGTTCTGGCACAACAAGAGGCCAGTCGACATTGTGTGAAAGAAATTTTTGATGTAACCCAATTGATATTTGGGTTATGCTTCTGAAGCCAAGGATGTCCTAGAATAATATTATCTAATCCAAGATCAACAATAAAGAATTTTATGTCTTCTTCATGATTTTGAATCTTCATTCTAAGAATAGCTTCATGGGTAAGTTGTCCAAGTTTGTTTTTGGCATTGTCTGCATTATGAACTATGCAAGGATATGGAAGAGGAACTGTGGAAATTTGAAGTTTGGTGATGAGTTGATGATTGATGAAATTGCTAGTTGCTCTGCTGTCAACTAAGGCTTTTTGATTTTCTAGTTTGTGGCTTCCTCAGTGATAGCTAATCTGAGCTTTGAGATATAGAGCATGGGGTGAAGATGTAGAATGTAGCAAATCACAAGGATACAGTATGGTCATTCGAAGACATGCCAAAATCTCTGAACTCTTTAAAAACCCTCCAACATGACAGACAAGGCAACTCATCCTTCTTGTGGTAACATGCATATGGTCTCATACACCCTCCTGACCACTGCTTCATCATAGGCAGGGGGTACTACCTGTTCCTCTTCTTCTTCATCTACAATATTAGAGACATGAGCTTGTGTACAGTTGGCAACTTGAGGAGGTGCATATGAGATAGTTGAACTGAAAGTTGGAAGAGGAGGAGTAGAGGAAGAAGATTCCTCTTCTACTGCACATATACATGGGGTGGTCATCTTCATAGGACATTGATTTGCCATGTGTCTGCTTTGACGACAGGCAAAACACCTTCCTTCCCTCCTTAGTTTCTCTCTTTCTGCATCTGTTAGTTTCTTCAGCATGGGGCAAGGCCCCAGTATTTGATGACATTGGTCAACATCCATTGCATTTGGATCTTGGCAGGAATTGGCAGTCATGGTGAAAGAAGAAAATGGCGTACAGGTTTTCTTTTGTTCCTTTCATGTGTGCCACTGAGTATCCATAATTGTAGCTCTCTCCATCCATGCAGTAAACATCTTTGGTACTTCTGAGTTGTAGATCTGGTCAGCAAGACCAGAATTGAGCCCCTGTTCATAGTAGTCAAGTTTAGTCTGGTCATCTGGAATAGTGGCCTCATGAATGAGAGCTATAAATGCCAAATTATAGTCTTTGATAGTCTGAGCTCCTTGTTTGAGCTGTTGAAGGGCTAGATATGCTTGTCATACTTTGTGTGGGTCTTCAAATTCAGCTTTTAGATTTTATACAAAGCTTTTGTAGGTTGGATACATGTCGTTCATGAGATGTTCCATGGTGTATCTATTGTTGTATGCTTGAGCCATCCCTTTTGTCATAAATGACAAAATGAATAAATTTTTTTGAGCATCAGATGTGTGAAGGTCTTCATACACAATTAGATACTTGGTGCAGGATAAAAAGAAACTTTTGAAGTTCTTTTTTGTTCTGTCAAACTCAGATGACTTGTTGATTTTCAAGAATTGCATTTTTGTGGAAGTAGAAGTCATGACAACATCTTCAATTGTTGGTTCCAGTCATGGGAAAAGCTTGGGAGGGGCACTGAAAGGAATAGGATCAAGGGGTGTGGTGGTCATACTAGGAGTAGTCAAAATACCCTCTAGCAGTGGGATGTCTGTGGTTGTGTTGAGTACTGGGTAGGTGTGTACAGAGGGGGCTGTAATGTCTTTGCTGTAAAAGCCTGAGGTGTTGATGTGCTGCTGAGTGTTTGTAACTCTCCAGATATTGTTTCCTAGATATTCAACTGGAAGGTTTCCATAGATGAAGGTATTTTGTCTTGCATGAAACTGAAAACCTTGGGGTAAAGAGGTCGGTGGGGTTGGTTTGGTTCAAAGTGTGAGAGCTTAACCTAATGTTAGGGTTTGGCATGTGTGAATGGCTAAACACCTTTACAGAAGATTCAGGGATCTTCAAAAGAATAGCCAGACAACACTGCTATGATTCAACAAGGACGAGATATAATGAAGGAGGTTAAGCTACCCTACTTTGATGTATAGTAAGTCCTTCTTATCGTATTCATGTCTTCTGCACTTATGACTACTGAAACAAAGATGGGCATAATAAGGGGGGTTACAGCCCCTTTGATAGCTCCACTGCAGTGTGCAAGTGGAGCAGAACAATGAAGAAAATGAAAGAACAAAGTAAAATGCAGTGTGTACTCCTGATTTCTGACACTTTGGCCACCTTGTCATGCTGCCTTAGTGTCACATCAACTGCCCCCCCAGCCCATGATGGCAAACTCAAGCCAGACCATAGCTCTCAGAGGCAGAGAATACCCCCCATCCACAATAGATGCACTGAGTCCCCTCATCAGTAAAAATGGGAGGTGTCCCTACAATGTGAGGGACACCACATACATACAGACACCATGTACAGTTGCATACACTTCATGCATGCATGAGAACAGCTCTCAGAGATGAAGGAATAATAGGTTTATTCAGCAAAAAAATTGCCCCATTTTTCATCTTCACTCTAGTTTGTCTTTTGATTGTTGTCCAACTTGTGAGAATTGAGCAAAAAAAAAACTGTATATCACAAATGATAACTATTGTTGATGTGTATCTATACTCATGACAGAAGATATAGGGCATGAAGTGTGTTGATCACTGAAACCATCCCCTTTATAAACAGTCACTGGGATGGCCATGAGTTATGATAGGTGTGGTCAGTACTTACTCTCTACGCTGTTCATCTTATATCTTTTCTAACTATCTCCACCTGTAGAATATTATTTCTCTTCTTTCTACAGTTGGCCATGCTCTTTCCAAACAACCTCCTTCAATAGATTATGAGACCTGAGGTCTATTGAAACTGAGCAAGCACCACCTTCAAGACAAACTCACACCCCCACACTTCACACACCATGTCAGCAGCAGCCTTGACAAGCAAGACTCCTGCACCAGTGACTGGATGCACTGCCATGATGAGCTCAAATGCAAAAGCTTCAAGCAAGCTCTATGACATACCTTTCCTCACAGAAAACAGTGAAAATTTCACCTTCTGGAAATTTCACATTGAAATGGTTCTTCAAGTGCACAGACTATGGCCTATTGTCAGTGGATCTGATAAGGCCCTGGCCAACACATTGCTTGACTATGATGACTGGGTCAACTGTGACTGTGATGTGCATGTGCAAATTGCATTGATGTGCAGTCTCAACACCATGCTATATGCAACAACATCAAATGATGCTTGGGAGAAGCTAATGACACAATATGAAGGGAAAGGGGAGCAGAAGATTGCTTACTTGATTAGTGAGATATTCTGCAGCACTCTATCTGACAATGCCCCCCTTGAACCACAAATAAACATGATGGTGCACACCACACACACTCTCCTTGCTTGGGCAGCAACTCAGTGAAAAACTCATTGCCATCAATATCATCATCTCACTACCTCCATCCTATGACATGCTAAAAATGATCCTCACCACCATGAAGGCAACTGATCTCAACATCAAGAACATTTGCTCACAAGTTGTGCTCAAGGAGCAACACCAAAATCACACCACAGATTCCACAGGTGCATTCATGGCTCACTTCAAAGGCAAAGGCAAAGGCAAAGGCAAAGGACCCACAATGTCAGATGAGGAGTGACAGGCAAAATGCAAGGTGAAAGGGTTTTGCACACACTGCAAAATCCACAGCCACAAAGTCAAAGACTGTAGCAAGCTCAAAGCTGAAAAGGGCACCACAATGGCACATGTTGCCACTGACAGCACAGCACTACATGCTCAAACATATGACAAAGATGATAACAATGGCATGTCATTCAATCTCTTCAAAGTCACCAAAAAACTTGTGCAACACAGTAGCCTCACAGCTTGCTGGCTCATCAACTCAGGTGCCAGTCACCACATGAGCTCCAACTATGACTGGTTCTATCTCTACCATCTGTTCACTACACTGTGCAAAGTCTGGCTAGGCAATAACAGCTACATTCCAGCTGAGGGTGCAGGCAACATCCACATGAAGATGTGCTGATGAGCATCATGTGCACATAATGCTGGAAAACAACTATCAGTGACATCAGGTGAACACAGTGACATTAACACACTGCATGTGACAATCATCTGCAGTCACATCAATTGCACATTTGTTTAGGCATTGGACTATAGGACTGGGTTCAGCTGATGAGGAGCAGGACTGATAAGATGTATAGGCTGAGACATGGTCCATGGAGTCATGAGTTGCAAAGTCAGCATTTGGTGTGATTGGCACTTTTCCTATTCTGCTCATCTGTACAGCATGATACTTTAGTTGTTCACATCCAGACTCCACCTCATTGCAAATATCCCTATGATTGACCCTACATTGTAAAATTTCTGTTTTGTTTTGTTGTACTTGAGTCTTGGAGCTAGACTTGTATTTAAATGGCACATTGTCTGTCAGAAATGAATAGAATCCACCCTGCCCATGATTTGTCTTCCCCTCTCCCATCTGAGTCAGACTGTGAAAAGTATATTCTGCTCCCCCTTCCACATATCTCAAAGTCAAGAAAGTGTGTGTACCCCATAGGTCACATTTATTACTGCATTGTGTTCTCCATTGCATTGTGTTGCATTCTATATTGCATTGCATCTAGTATCTATTGCATTGTGTCAAGTCTCTATTGTGTTGTGTTGCATTATCTATCATCCCTCAGCAATCATTGTGGTTGTGGTTGTAGTTTCTGTTGGTTTTTTCATTACCTTATGATGCTGATCACACTGTTTACTTATTAAGTATACTTATCTCCATCTCATCTTATTGGTATTTCATTTCTCTTTATGGTTTGAGTACCTCTTAAACTCTATCCTGCTCTTACTATATCTTCTTTACCTTGTCTTTGTCTCACCTCAGCACTTCTGCATGTGCTGAGGTGAGTATCTCTTCTACTCTCTGAGTTCTCTTCTGACATACCTGCTCTATGCAGCTCTCTCTGTCTTCTGTGTACCCTCTACCCTCTGGTACACATCTTCTCTATCTTACAGATGCTCTTCTACCTTAGGACCATGGTCCTTTAGTAGCTCTCCCTGTTTGTGTGGCTACAAGCCTGCCATTGATCTCATTATGACCAATCTATTGTTTGCCTTGTTGCCTGGATTTTAACAGTTTCTGCCATCACAATACCACTGCACATATCAGTGTGCCAACAACAAATGGAATCAGACTATCCTGCAGGATGTACTCTATGTCCCTGAACTCCATGGTAATCTCCTATTGGTCTCTGCACTCACAAAATGCAGTGCACACATCCAATTCAATGGGGATACATGCAAGATCCTCAACAAGGATACCATGATAACATGTGTCAGCCACCTCAAGGATAACCTCTACATCCTTGACATGTGCATGCATGCTCCCAACACTGTGCAAATTGCACATGTCACCACATTCCTGTCTGAAGGCATCAACATCTCCAATGATCCCTCCACCTTCATTGCATGCATGAGCATGGCTACCACTGACATACAGACCTTGCATTGCTACCTGGGTTACATTGGTGTAGACTCCATCCTGTGCATGGTCTGCAATGGTATGGTCAAGGGCATGGCTATCACTGGTGACACAACCCATGAGGCTCTCAGGATATGCAGGCCTTGCATCAAGGGCAAGCATGTGCAACATCATGTTGCAAAATTGACACAGATGCATGCCAACACAATACTCAGCTGCATCTTTTCAGATCTGTGTGGGCCCATGCTCCCATGCTCCCATGAAGGGTATGACCACTTCATGACATTTATTGATGACAATTCACACAAGGTCTTCATCCATGGCCTCAAACACAAAAGTGATCTGCATGAATGTCTCACTGACTTTGTTGCACATGCTGAAGTTGAGACTGGCACAAAACTAAAGGCACTCCATTCAGATGGTGGAGGTGAATATATGAGCAAGCACATGCAGAAGTTCCTGCAGGTGTGTGGCATTAAACATGAAATGATGACTGCTGACATGCTGCAACATAATGGCATTGCCAAATGCATGAATTGCACACTCATGGAGACCATGCACACACTGCTCACTGACACTGACCTCCCACATTCTTACTAGTACAATGCTATCAAGTATGCCACTTACTTACACAACATCATGCCAACACATGTGCTCAAAGACAATCTCATGCTGGAAGAATCCTGGAGTGGTAACAAACCCAACATTGCCCTTGTTTGCATCTTTGGTTGCAAAGCCTTTGTCCACATTCCAGATAAGTACTGATGCAAACTTGATGTGAAGTTGCTGCTTTGCACCTTCATCAGCTATGTGTGAAATTGATGCACCTACCACCTGGTCCACTGCCAAAGTGGGTGCATCATCAAATCATGTGACATGATCTTTGATGAAGGGGGCCCCACAAAATGCTATGAGTGGATCATCTTTGATCCCAATGTGGACAACTCAGAGTCCCATGAGTGCAATACTCATGCCAGTGACCCACCAGTTCCTCCTGTCAAAGCTCCCCTGACTGTGACCCCTACAACAGCAACCACTTCCATGCCCAACACACAACCTACAGTGCCCATGGCTCCTACACCTATGCCCACAGTGACAAGTTGACCCTCACACAGCAAATGTGCACCTATTTGTGATGATGACAAATGCTACAATGTCTCATTGTATGTTCAAAAGCAAAAGGGTGCAAATGCAACCACTGACATGCAGCCACCTGCAGAAGATGTGCGACCACTCAATATCAGTGAGCATGTGCAAGCTGTGACAATTGCATCTGAAAGTGATCTGCTCACTTATGAAGATGGAATGTTGTGCCCTGATGCAGCAGAATGGCTCACAGCATGCAAAATTGATAAGTGTAGAGCCCAAGAGCCATTATAACAAGAGACAAGACTACAGCCTTGGTAAGATAGAGCAGAGGGCCTTAAGACCACATCTGTAAGACAAGAGAAGATGTGTACCAGATGGTAGAGGGTACACAGAAGAAAGAGAGAGCTGCATAGAGCAGGTATGTCAGAAGAGAGTTCAAAGAGCAGAAGGGATACTCACCTCAGCACATGCAGAAGTGCTGAGGTGAGAAGATGATGAGGTAAAGAAGATATAGTAAGAGCAAGATAGAGTTGAAGAGGAGCTTAAACCATAAAGAGAAAAGAAATACCAATAAGATGAGATAGAGATAAGTATACTTAATAAGTAAACAGTGTGATCAGCATCATAAGGTAATGAAAAAATCAACATACATGATAGAGTTGAAGCAGAGTGTAAGTAGAGTAAATACAACAACTGCTATAAAGAGGAGGGACATGTGTCATCCCAGAGTGATGAGTGGAGTGAGAGTGTATGCAGAAAGATGTGGATGGTCCATGGAGGTGCAGTAAGTGTAATGTGTAATGCATATGTACTAAGTATGTGTAGAGCAAGCATAGAGTGAGCAGGGAAGAAGCTGAACAAAATGGTGTGAAAATGCACAGAGATGTCAACACCAATGACTAAATGGGGATCCAGGGTGATGAGTTTTAGGATATCTTAGTGATGCTTAGGGATTGTAGACTTGGTTCTCAGGGTTTGAAGCAAGAGTACAGTGAGCTTAGATCAAGTGCAGTTTAGGAGAGTCCCTAGATTGCAAAGTTGACAAGACTGGGGTTTGAGACCACCAGGCTTGTCCCTACTTATACAAAATTGAGTGTTCTAAAGATAGTACAAGTAATAAGGTTCACTGATCAATGATGATTGCACAGCAATCAATGAAGTCATGTGACCTGAGATGCATCCATAGTAAGCTAAAGTAAAGTAGCCATGAGTGTGAGAGATAAACAAAAATGAGATAGGTGAGTCCTTGCTAATTGTATAGTAGTAGTCCTTAGCAAGTAGATATGAATAAATAAAGGAAGATAAAGAAATGAGATGCCTTATAATACCTGGAGCTAAGCTCACACTCTAGTATGTAAATACTTTAGAAATACCATAGCAGATAAGCTCAGTTGATAGTGGAAATGACTGTATTAGATTTTACCTATAGTGGATAAGCTATAGGTGTGATCAGTTTAGTTTTAGTTGTTGAATTTTTCCCTTTCGGTCATTTGCTGTGTGCTTCCTTACCACATGACTACCTTGTGTTAACTTACCTACACACTTGGTCATGCATGGTTTGCACACGCATTAGGGCTAATCTTCCCTGGTCTGTGTGCCATGTACTTAGGTATTTAGAGTCTGGGTCTGGGACATTGTTCTACAGTCAGTTATCTACCCTTCTCCCTCATCATGGATTGGCCTACACTCCTTGTCAACTGTTATTTCTTAATCCAGATGTTGCTTCTTGCTTTACTTAGGCTGTTGCCTGCACTCTACCCACTGTCTCCCTTCCAGCCTCCTTGAGTGGAGTGCTAAGGTGCTGAGGACCACTGTGCCACTCATCATGCTTTTCATCATTAGTCATACAGAGTCTACAGTAGCTCACCTCAGTCAATAGTGGAAATGACCGAGGGAGAGAAATGGAAAGTTCATAGGTATTTATATGCATGGGATGTACTGCTGAATAGAATCACATGTGATTGTGTATGCTGTGGACAGTGTAAAACAAGATGGATGGAACATGTAGAAAAACAACACCTGTCATGTGTATGCAAATAGAAAAAAATATTAACACTTCAGCTTGAATATGGTTCTGTGGTTTCTCATCTTTCAGCAAATACTAAAGTACTATAAGGGAAAGATGAGTCCTTACTAAGTAAGGTGGAGCTAAGCTCACAGCTGTAGTAAATAATACTACACTTTACAAGTAAGATAAGAAAAATGAAAGAGAAGGAAAAGAAAACCATTGTGAGGTGCATAAGCAAGTGCCTTGTAACAGAGCATTTATACAGCATATCAAGTGCATAACAACCACCTTGTTACCAGGGGTATAATTATTGCAAACCTTCCCTAAGACTGTTCAATAGGCTGCTCTTAGCACTTTGACAAGACTCTGACTCCTCCTAACAATCTACACACTTCTAGGGAGTGTGTACCAACATCATGGCCTCTACATCATCTAATCTCCCAGGAGATTACCACTCTCAACTTCTTCCTGCCAATGCTACAATGCTATCCAATTAAAAGTAACTGATCACCAGTGGCCAGATTACCTTCAATTTGATAGTATCAACAACCTCTTCTACATCAATAACCACCTCATCTATTTTACCTGGACCAATCAAGACCCACACAGACTGTAACATTTAACAGACAAATCAATAACAGCTTCTCTTGGCAAACACCCACAGAGAGATCAAACTAGATCTCACTGTCTATCACCACCATAGACAACAAATCAGAAGTCACATCCCACTCTTGCTCAAAGAATATGATGGAAATGAAGACAAGTATATGTTCTATGACTAATACAACAAGTGGATCTAGAAAGAATACAATGATAACACCAAAGCTATCCTTTGCTGGGATACCTCAGACAAATTGAGCTATGGTCCCATCAAAGTATCTCCCAAATGAGTATCTTCACTACTGATGATCACAGAATACTGACAGAGCCTTGTACCAAGATCCCATCCAGAATCTCACATGGGAACTCTCTCAAGGCCCCCAAGACCACAAACCCCAATCAAAACTTCTGAGAACATTCCCCAAGTGGAAACCTTCTTTACTCCTCAAGTGCCAACTCATGGCAACAAAACCATTACCTCATCCACCCCTTTCATTCAATCAGGAATCACCCCATGAATTATGACTTCAGACCCAGTTGATCCAACATCAACAATGAATCAACCAAACTCAGCATGAATTGAACCAGTTATACTAAGAATGGCAAACACATCATTCACTTTCTCCAAAGAACCCAGGCTCAATAAGCCATCTGAGCTTTCTGGAACTGAATCCACCACCAAAGACTTTGTCCAAAAGATTAAACTCCATTTCTTTACCAAGAGTTTTAAAGATGATACAGATAAAATTGCCTTTGCACTATCCTTTTGCAAAGAAGGAATGGTTGCTGGAACCTGGGCTGGACAAATAATTGATCAGCTCACCAATGCCACTTCAATGCTTAATTGGAAACAATTCAAGGAACAATTTGCATCCAAATCCTACCCAAGTAATGAAGGCAGATTATCATGCAACAACCTGGATAGACTAGTTCAAGGAAGAGGCACTGCTTCAAAATATGTCACTGTATTCAACTCAATCATTGACACCACAGGTTATAATGACATAACCAACATTGAGAAATTCAAGAATGGTCTTAGGAAAGACATCAAGGATACCATCATGACAACCAGGGACAAACTACCAGCAACCTTAAAGGACTGGCAAGACACCACCATTAGGTTAGATCAGAACAGGTCTAATAATGACTTCCAGAACAGTCTTAAATCCAGTCAAGGCAGATGACTCCTCTACCCTGATGATTTACTCAAAGGGGATAACAAATCTCAGTTACAGAAATTAAACCCATGCACCATATGCACAATAGAAGACTTCTCTCCCATGGAAATGTTCCAAAGAGAAGAAGTATTCACACATGCAGGGTTTATGGGAAATGGAAGAATATCAGATGAAGAACATGACAAAAGGAAACAAGAAGGAGCTTGTTTCAGATGTGGTATCAAAGGACATTTCAGCAGAGAATGCAAGGTTAAGCTCACTTACACAGTAAGGGGAACTCAAGAATGTAACAATGAAGAGCACCCCATGGTTACCATCTCCCACACCTTCATGCATTTATCAAATGAAGACAAAGTGGAAATGCAAGACCTAATTAAGACAACTGAGAATTTTTAAAGTCTCCTAAGTCAGCAACAGACAAAGGAGTAACTGATTCAATTACAGACATTTCAAGCAGGAACTCAAACATGGACAAAGAATTGTATATATCTTTTTCAAAATATAATGGTTCACCATCCATTTGAATTCATGTTGAGATCTCCATAAGAAATCAGAAAGTTGCCACCCAAACCTTAATCAATAGCAGAGCAACCAGAATCTTAATCCATCAAGATTTCATACATCAACATCAGTTACCTACACAAAAACTTGAACAGCAGATACCTGTAAAAAATATTGACAGAACTAAAAACATCAGCAGTGATATCACACACACATGTCATATCACCTTACAAATCAAAAAAAACTTCATGGAACAACATATAGAAACAAACAAATTCTATATAACCAATCTAGGGAAAGTGCTAAGAGTGGCCTATTGGACAGTCTTAGGGAAAGCTTGCAATAATTATACCCCTGGTAACAATATAGTTGTTATGCACTTGATAAGTGTAGTAAACATTCCTGATGACGATGAAGAGAGGGATCAATGAGATAGCAATGAGGATGATACTACCAATGACTAAATGAGGACCCAGAGTGATGAGTTTAGGATGTCTTAGTGACACTTAGATTGACTTAGAGATCTTAGACTTAGTTCTTAGGTTTTAAGCAAGATGAAGGCAAGCTTAGGTCAAGCACAGTTGTAGGAGAATCTCTAGACTGCAAAGTTGACATTACTGGAGTTTAAGACCACCAGTCTTTCAACTACTTATACAAACTGGAGTCCTAAGAATAGTACCAATGATATAAGGTTCACAGATCAATGATGATTGCACAGCAATCAACAAAGTCATGTGACCTGAAACATGTCCATAGTAAGCTAAGTAAATGTAGCCACAAGCACAAAGTGAATGAGAGATGAACAAAGATAAACAAAGATGAAAGAAGATGAGTCCTTGCTAATTTTATAGTAATAGTCCTTAGCAAGTAAATGTTTTAATAAATAAAAGGAGATAAAGAAGGATAAGATACCTTACAGTACTTGGAGCTAAGCTCACACTCTAGTATTACTAGAGTACTGTAAGGGAAAGATAAGGCCTTACTAAGTAAAGTGGAGCTAAACTCACAGCTGTAGTAGTAACACCACACTTTACTAGCAAGTAATATAAGAAAGAAAAAGGAAAAAAGGAAAAAGAAACTGTTATTGTTAGCTTTTGACTGATCTTATCTGATCTTATCTGATCTTCTTTGATCTCTTATTGCTCTTCTCTCCTTCCAGACCTGCAGCCTGTGAGTGCAGGCTTGGGCAGGCAATAAGAACTGATGTGATGATAATGATATTGAGCAGTGTAGAGACAGCAGACAGCATATCTGCAGCAGTAAGAGTAGTCATGGGTATGATAGGTACCATGACACTGATGAGCACCACATGCACATAACACCGGAAAATGACAATCAGCAATATTAGGTGAACACAGTGACATTAATGCACTGCATGCAACAATCATCTGCAGTCGCAGTAATCGCTCATTTGTGCAGGCATCAGAAAACAATACCGGGTCGGCTGATGAGGGATAGGATGAATAGGCCAAGGCATGGTCTAGACCCACCAAAGTAACCATGGAGGCACGAGTTGCAAAGTCAGCATTTGGTGTGATTGGCACTATTCCTCTTTTGCTCATCTGCTATAATATGATACTTTATTCGCTTGCATCCAGACTCCACTTCATTTCAAATATCCCTATGATCGACCCTACACTGTAAAATTTCTGTTGTGTTTTGTTGTGCTCCAGTCTTGGAGCTAGGCTTGTATTCAGATAGTGCATCGTCCATCAAAAAGGGACAGATTTGCCCCACCTACAATTTCACTTCCTCTCTCCATCTGAATTACAAGTGAAAGAGCATGCCCAAACCTTCCCTCCATGTGTCCACATTTGCAAGGAAATATCACATTCTCCATTGTGTTGTGTCCATTGTGTTCTCCATTGCATTGCATTCTCCATTGCATTGCATCAATTCTCCATTTCATTGCATTCCCCTTATCTTGCCATATCACCTGTCTGTTACGGGAATTGCATTCCCTTCTGTCACCCTAATTGTGTCGTGCTATTGCCCTTAACTACTATAACTCCCTTTTCCTTGGTGTCTAGAGAATCTTACAACTTGCACCCTCCAGCATTGTTGTGGTTGTGGTTGATTTCTCCCTTCAGCCCAGCACAGCACATATCAACACAATAGTGTAGAGAGCTGCAGGTAGTGTAAGAAGAGGTGTAAGATGAAGATAGTGAGGTACTCACTCAGACAGTGTTGTAAGACATCTGAGGAGATTGTATAGTGGGGTATCATCTTATATAGTGTGTGTTGGTGGAGTTGTAGTGGAGATGTAAGTATGTAGAACAATGGCTACTATAAGTGGAAGGGATGCACGTCATCCCAGAAATGTGAGTGGGGTGGGTAGTGCTTGGGCATATAAGAAGTCCAAGGAGTATAGTATGTGTTCACATGTGGAGCATAGCCAAGGGGAAGAAGTGATGTGGTGACATGTATGAGAGATAAAGCTAACACAGCCCACACTATCTTTAGTCAGTGCAGTCTGTGTGCATCTGTGTTTAGTATATCAGTAGATCTAGTAGCATCTAGAAATACAAGTGGACATCTTCTCTCTTTCCTCAGAGTGCCTGCACCTGTCTTTTCTGCATCCACTTCAAATACCCTCCTTTGGTCATCTCAATATGGGTGACCCTCTTTTTATCTTCACCATCATCTTCTCTGTCATCATCCTGAGCATGACTGCTGCCCTCATTGCCTATCTCCATTTCTTGCAGCATCTCTGGTCCATCCTCCCCATCTGATCACATCCCCATCACCTTTGCCATCATGCCACATCTCCTGTGCCAACAGTTACAAGGTGCCAAAGCAAGTGCCTCATAACAGAAAGAAGACATCATCTAGGAACTGATTGGTTACAACAACATAACCCAAATATCAATTAGACCAATGACACCATCTCCTTTTCATATGTCCATCAGAATGTAAAATCCCAATAACAACCATCACCCCACCATTTACAGAAGATGATAACCCATTCCAAATAGAAGATCAGTGGACACTGTACACACAGGCTTGGGCAAGCAAAGTCAAACAGAATGATTGATAATAACAAAGTAAGTGTTTCCCCAAATGGGGAGAGAGTGGCTAGCATAGTTGCAGTGGTAGTAAGTGGTCACAAGCACAGTAGGTGATGTGACATGGTTCAAGTATGTCAGACAGAGTAGTAGACATCTAAGAGTAAGTGTTGACCTGCAGTGGTGGTAAGTGGTTGCAAGCACAGTAGGTGATGCAACATGGTTCAAGTATGCTGCAGGGAAGAGTAAGAAGAGAATAAGATGGAGTGGGGGAAGATACTCACTCAGACAGAGTAGTAGATGTCTGAGGAGATGTAAGGTATGTGGTCCATCTTATATAGTGTGTATGTATAGAGTTTGTTACAAGGCACTTGCCTAGGCACCTCTAATGGTTTTCTTTTTTCTCTTTTCTCCTTTTTTCTCTCTTATTTTTCTTACTAGTAAAGCATAGTATTGTTACTACAAGTGTGAGCTCAGCTCCACTTTACTTAGTAAGGACTCATCTTTCCTTTCTCTATTATAGTACTTAAGTATTTACATACTTAAGTGTGAGCATGGCTCCAAGTACTATACTAGACTTATTTTTTTCTTTTTATCTTCCTTTATTTATCTACATTTACTTGCTAAGGACTATCATTATACAATTAGCAAGGACTCCCCTTTCTCACCTTTGTTTATCTTTGTTTACCTCTAGTTCATTTTGCACTTGTGGCTGAGCCACTTACTATATTCACAGATGCATCTCTGGTCATGTGACATTGTTGATTGCTGTGCAATCATCATTGATCCATGAACCTTATTTACTTGTACTATCTTTAGATCTCTGGTTTTGTATAAGTAGTTGAAAGACTGGCAGTCTCAAACCCCAGTCTTGTCAACTTCACAATCTAGGGATTCTCCTATACTGTGCTTGATCTAAGCTCACTACAAACTCACTTCACTCTAAGAAATAAGTCTAAGATCTCTAGGTCACTCTAAGTGTCACTAAAGACATCCTAAATTCATCACTCTGGATCCTCATTTAATCATCAGTGGTATCATCCTCATCACTATCTTGTTGATTCCTCTCTTCATCATCATCAGGAACAGTTATTACACTTATCAAGCACATATCAACTACCTTGTTACTAGGGGTATAATCATATCAGACCTTCCCTAAGACTGTCCAATAGGCCACTATTAGCAGAGTTAGTGTCAGGATGCACTTGTGCCCTCTCATTTCTTTATCCCTTTTACTTTACTTTACTTTTATGTTTCTCTTGATCTGATACAATAAGATGATCTTATCTTTCTTTGTCATTATCTTATCTTATCTTAGATTACTTACTGTCCTTGCAGTCTAGGCTATTCTAGATGGGCTGGTTCTCATGAGTGCTGCACACTCCTTTATCTTGTACTGCAGTATTGTACTGACTGTCCTGCCCTAGAGTACTGCACTATGGTCCATGCATGTAGTAGAGTACTATAAGTAGTTCAGTAGTATATACCCAGCTTGATATGGCTGGAATATCCTTTCTTTTGGTGTGAACCTTAAGAGAGTGTGCCTGGTCTCCCTTATGGGATATATGCAGACTCTGGTCTCATAGTTAGGGCAGAGTGCAAGTGGAGTAATACAACAGCTACCATGATGAGAGGGGACACATCATCCTGGAGTAAAGGGTGGAGTGTGAAGTATGGGAATTGAGTAATCCATGGAAGTGTAATGTGTACATGTTGTTGAAGTAATGAGTATGTAAAGAGTGAGCATATAGTGAGTGGGGAAAGGCTGAACAAAAAATAGTAAGAATGCACATCAAGAATCAACAGACACTGGGTGGATTAAACCTATTTTGCACAACCCTATCCACCCAAATCACCATGAACAATCAATGTGACAGAAAAGGAATGGATTTAGTCCCAATTCACTATCACTATCTAGGAAAGGTTTTTAATGAAGAAGCATCTACTTGATTACCAAAATGATGCTCATGGGATCATGCAATTGCTTTGAAACCTGGAATGGAACTGTATGCCAGAAAATCATATCCCATTGACAACAAACAAAGAAACAAAGAGAAGCACTTCACACATTCATATCCAAAAATAGCAAAAAAGGATACATTTGACTGTTGAACTCTCCTTGGGTGGCTCCTTTTTTCTTTGTTGGGAAAAAGGATGGCAAATTACATCCCTGTCAGGACTATCGGAGGTAAAATGAAAGAACCATCACCAACAAATATCCCTTACCCCTTATCCCAGAACTTATTGACATACTCAAAGGTGCAACTATCTCTACCAAACTAGATCTCAGATGGGGATACAACAATGTATGTATCAAGGACAGAGATGAACATAAAGCCACTTTCATAGCTGATGGAAAACTATGGGAACCAACTATAATGTTCTTCAGTCTTCAAGATTCCCTGGCTACATTCCAATCTATGATGAATGCCTTATTTGATGACCTTATTACTGTGGGACATGTCATCATCTACGTGGATGACATCCTCATCTTCTTGAACAATCTCTAAGAACATTGGAAATTAGTTCATCAAGTTTTACAATGCCTTATTAATGAGGATCTATTCCTCAAACTGGAGAGATGTCTCTTTAAGAAAGAATCCATTGAATATCTCCAAATGATCATTTCACATGATCAAGTCCACATGGATCCTGCCAAATTATTGGCTATTACCAATTGGCCTATCCCAAAAAAGGTTAAAGATATCCAATCATTTTTAGGGTTTGGAAGCTTCTATTGATGTTTCATCAAGGATTTCACTAAAATGACCAAACCTTGACAGAATTAACATGTAAGGATCAACCATGGGACTGGAATGATGCATGACAATCCACATTCAAACAGTTGAAACATGCATTTACTACAACCCCAGTTCTCCTGATAACTGACTTTGATGCTCCATTCAAACTTGAAATTGTTAGAATGTGCAATTGCCAAAATAGTGACTTGGCTTGGGTTTGAACCAAGGACCTCCCTTACTCTGGGTGGGTGCTCTAACCACTGAGCTACCAGGCCTTGTCTAAGTGAAGTGCTAATAGCACAATGTGAAGCTGTACTGACTACCAAGGGTTGTAACACTGCTACAACAAATGTTTGTAGCTCTGTTATGAAGGTGTAGTACAAGTACAGGGTCAGGCATTTGACCTTAACTTCAACAGAAACTGATGCATCAGACTTCAATTATGGTGCCATATTATCCCAACAAGGGCCTGATTCCCACTGGCACCCTGTTGCCTTCCTATCAAAGCAAATGACACCCCCTGAATGTAACTATGTCATTTGTGATAAGGAACTCCTTGCAATTATCTGTGCCCTTGAAACATGGCACCACTACCTCAAGGGAAGTCTGCACCATATTGTGTTGAAATTGATGTTTTCAAGTTGCAGTGTCATTCCTTTCTATTCATGTCCACATGACAGGTGTCATCTCTTCATATACTCTTTCCCTTTCTTTCCAGGACATATGCAATTCACATGTGATTCTGTTCATCAATGTATAAATATCTACAGGACTTCCCAGTATTTTCCCTCAGTTGTCTCCAATATTGACTGAGGTGAGCTACAGTCTACTTTGTATTACCAAACCTAACTGATCACGCCTATAGCATTTCTGCTATAGGTAGGATCCAATGAAGTCATTTCTGATATCAACTGAGCATTTCTGCTATAGGTTTCTAAATATTGAAATTTGGTCTGGTCACAAGTGTGAGTGCAGGAGGAGACAGGGGATGATGATTGTGGACATGATTAGGACCACTAGGTCTTCAACAACAAAAGAGGGGCCCCACATGTTGGGGAGGTGACAGACAAGGGAGAGGGGAGAGCTAGCAAAGAAGACAGAGGTACCTAGCAGAGTGGAGAAGAGGTGCCAGACATGAGGGTGCAGACAGAAGAAAGATGCTAAGATGAGGGATAGGTATGTCAGAAGAAAGTGTCTAGAAAAATGATAAGTACTCACCTCAGCTATTAGAGTAGAAAGCTGAGGTGGTAAGATGAAGGGAAAGAGAAGATATAGTAAGAGTACAATAGAGTTAAGGAGGAGCTACAAATGTAAAGACAAAGATGCATCCAAAAGGAGAAAAAGAAGAATAGTGACATATAGATCAGATAGAGAGATATAGATAAGATGTAGATCAAGATGAAGATAGGATGAGATAAGATAGATGGAAGATGTAGAAAAGGAGATGCTCAGCATCATGTATAGATATTCAACAACAAGAACCTCAAATACTTTTCTACTGCCAAACAACTTAACCAACATCAAGCCAGATGGAGCCTCTTCTTATCTCACTTCAACTTTTCCATTTTACACCATCCTGGAACCCTCAATAAAGCTGATCATCTGACCAGGAGGCCAGACCATGAGTGTCAGGACTGACTAACCAACAATGGACATCATCACAAAAGCCTCATAATCCCAACTGATCCCTGCCTCCTTTAGAGGGCTTACTGGGAGCTGCCTTGGATCTAGGCCAAGGGATGAGGGAACTCAGCCAGAGAAGAAGGGGTGAAACCAGCTGTAACAAGCTGGGGTCTATTTGCTAACTACGGCAAGCCTATATACTATCTAGAGTGGTGCACAGACCAAGTGCAGTACAGTAGGGCAGGCTAAGTAAGTAGAAGGTGCAACAGGCCTGAGAACAGACACAGTACATGCACAGCATGTGTGGGATTCAACCCATGAGGCAGTAAGGACTGTAGATAAGATATAGGATTAGATTAGATGAAAGAGTGATAAGATGAATAGATCTAATCTAAAGTAAAGTAATGGTAGAGAATAAAGTCAGTGGTAAGAGTCTGACAATGAGGAGGGGGCAATTCCAACATTATGGTGTTAAATCCAAAAGTATTCCACATAAACACTACTGGAAGACACCTGACTCCTACCAGATCAAAGTGTTGAAATTCCCTTTCAGTCTTTTGCTGTGCACTCCTTTACCACATGACTACCTCATGTTATCTTACCTACACACTCTGTCATGCATGGTCTGGCACATGCCTTAGGGCATTCTTCTCCTGGTCTGTGCACCATGTACTTAGGTACTTAGGGTCTGGGTCTGGGACATTGTCTCACAGTTGATTATCTACATCACTCCCTCATCATGGATTTGGCTACACTCCTTATCAACTGCTATTTCTTAATCCTGATGTTGCTCTTTGCCCTTTTGGGCCTTCTACTGGCTCTGTACCCACCATGTCCCTTCAGACCTCCCTGAGTGGAGTGTTCTGGGCTTAAGGACTGCCACACCATTCATCATGCTTCAATACAAAGACTATCAGACAACAAATCATTGAACAACTCAAATCAGATATGCTTTCACAAGAAACATTAAGAACCTTGGACCTCAGAAATTAACCCAAGGAATCCAGGAATGGAACTATGAAGATGAACTACTTCTCTTCCATGGAAAAATCTACATCCCTGACAACAAAGAACTTTGAAAAGAAGTAGTATGCATCCACCATGATTTGGCACCCACCAGACACCCAGGAAGACATACAAACTTATATCACAAGACTATTGGTGGCCAGGAGTGTCCTTATTTGTCAAAGCATACATAGAAGGATGTGCAACATGTCAATCAACTAAGAATACCACACCCCACCAAAGCTCTGCTAATACCCATGGAAACACTGAATGAACCTTGGCAACATGATACCACAGATTTTGTAATGGACCTTTCAGAAGTAAACAGATATGACTCAATCAATGTCATAGTTGACAAATTCTCAAAAGCTATTATTATCACACCTTGCAAAAAGACCATCACCACCTTGGAAACTGCACAACTATTCTTAGATCATGCCTGGAAATGCTTTGGCCTTCCAGAAAAGATCATCTCCAATGGAGGACCCCAATTCACATCTAAAGTCACTCAAGAAATCTGGAAAGCATTACAAATCACATCAGCAATGTCCACCACCTATCATCTGCAATCAGATGTAGAAACAGAACACATCAACTGCTAAGGGTGGCCTATTGGATGGTCTTAGGGAAAGTTTGCAATAACTATACCCCTGGTAACAAGGTAATTGGTATGCACTTAATGTTGGATATCTGCTGTTTGTGCCTGATCATGCAACAGCATTTTCCTCACTGTACTCTTGTTTTGGTCTGTGTACATCTGTGTCAGTACTTAGGGTTACTTTCTGGGACATGGTCTAGTAGTCAATTTTCTTATCTTCTCCCATCATCATGTACTGGGGATCACTCCTTGTTCTCATTTATTCTGCAATCATGATGATTCTCTTTGCTCTTTTGGCTCTGCTCCCTGAGTTCTACCCTCCATCACCATTCCACCCTCCTTGATTGGAGTAGCTGGCCCTAGGTGACCATCACACTTGATCTCTCATGCCAACACTTGATGGCATAGTAAACATTCCTGATGATGATGATGAGGAGTGGGATCAATGAGATAGTGATAAGGATGATACCACCAATGACTAATTGAGGATCCAGAGTGACAAGTTTAGGATGTCTTAGCAACACTTTAAGGTGACTTAGAGATCTTAGACTTAGTTCTTAGAGGATGAAGCAAGTTTGTAGCAAGTTTTAGGTCAAGCACAGTATAGGAGAATCCCTAGATTGTGAAGTTGACAAGACTGGGGTTTAAGACCACCAGGCTTGTCCCTTCTTATACAAAACAGAGCATCCCAAAGATAGTACAAGTAAATAAGGTTCACTGATCAATGATGTGTTGATTTTTACCTATCTTAGGATGCTGGACATACTTCCATATCCTTATCTCTTTCTATCTTTACAGTTCAGGCTCCTCTCTAACTCTATTTAGCCTTTACTATATCTTCTTTACCTTGCCATCTTCTCACCTCAGCACTTCTGCATGTGCTGAGGTGAGTATCTCTTCTGCTCTCTGAGCTCTCTTCTGACATGTATGTGCAGGCATGGGCAGGCAACTAAGATGAGATTGATTGATAGTGAGATGAACAACATGTCCCTGAATGGGGAAAGAGCAGAGAACATGTCTGCAGTGACAGAGATAAGATGTGAATGCAGCAAGGGCAACACAGAGTGGTAGAGAGCTGCAGGGGTAAGGTAAGAAAAGAGTAGAATAGGATGGGAAGAGGGAGTACTCACTCAGACCAGTGGTTAGATGTCTGGGGAGGTTGTAGAGTAATAGTCACATCTTATATAGTAGAGGTAAGTAAGGTTAAGATGGAGTGTAAGTGTGTAAGTACAAGGACTGCCATATGTAGAAGGATGCATGTTGTCCAGAATGTTGTGTGGGGTGGGAATGTGTGTGGACAAAGTGGCAGTCTGAGGAGTTGAAGGAAATGTTATGTGTATGTGTGGTGAAGTAAAGAGTACATATTGAATATGTAAAATTTGTGTGTGGGAGAGAGAGAGAGAGAGCCAAATGAGGAGTATACAGTACCAGTACACACAGAGATTTCAATAGCCCCCCTTATTTGGCAGAGCAACATCAACAAGACCAAGAGTGGCATGCTGCAACTCAAATGCAGTGCATGGTAGTGACTTGGTCAGACAGTCTACAATGACAGAGGTGGATGGAATGCAGCATAGCACAACAAGGCATTGCTTGACACATTGCCAGATATAATGGTGTTTGAGGTTGATGTGTTTCATACCCTTGCCAACAATAGGGTTGTTAACCAAATTGATGGAGCCCTTGTTGTTGCCAAAAAGAGACAGTGGCAGCAAGATAGGGATGCAGAGTTCCTGTGTGACATTGTGGTACCAAGTGGCTTGCATTGCAGCCTGTGACAAGGCAATGTATTTGGCCTCCATTGATGACATCAACATGATGTGTTGGCAATGAGAGGACCAAGAAATAGTGGTGCCATGGAGTGTGAATATGAAGGCCCTGGTGGAGCAATGGTCAGCAATGGAGCCCACCCAGTTGGAGTTAGAGTGCATGGCAAGGGCACTGGTGCAAGTGCCATTGTACTTGAGGCTGGGGTGGATGGTGCCTGCAAGGTAACAAATGATGTGTTTGGCCACTGACAGGTGTGCTGGTGTGGGATTGACAGAGTAGTGCACAAGGGTGTTAACTGCAAAGGTGATGTCAGGGTGTGAGACAATTGCAGTATACATTAAGCTCCTGACAAGTTGCTGGTACATGGACTTGGAAGCGGTGCTGGCAGTACCATCAAATGGAGTGGGTTGCAACACTTGCAGTAGGGGAGTGGATATGGGATTGCAGCTCACCATTCTGAACCATGTGATTATGCCAGTGACATACTGGGACCAGCAGAGCATGAGCATCTGGTGTGCAAGGTCTGAATGACTTCAAGGCCTAAGTATGTTGTAGTTTCCCCTAAGTCAGTCATGTCAAAGGCAGCTGCCAGCATGCATTTTAGCTCAAGTACCTCCATGAGGTCACTTCTGAATATTGTAATGTTGTCAATGTAGAGTACTAGAAAGAGAAATGAGTTTTCTGATCATTTGATGTACAAACCAGCATCAGATTGGATGCAACTGAGGTGTAGGCTCCCAAGGCAGTCATCCATTTTTGTGTTCTGGGGGCACACAGCTTGTTTGAGGCTGTAGATGGATTTGTGCAAATGGCACACCTTGTCCACAAGTTCAGGGATCTTGAATCCATGTGGTTGTGCCATGTAGAGCTCTTCCCTGATGTCACCATGGAGGAGGGCACTCTTGACATCCATAGAGTGGATATGCCAATCATGTGCAGCAACTAGAGCAAAGAGATATTGTAGGGATTCAAAGTGCATGACAGGGGAGAATACTTCATCATGGTCAACACCATGTACTTGTTTGAAGCCCTTGGCAACAAGGCACATGCAATAGTGTCTGTCATTCTTGAGCTTGAACACCCACTTGTTGGGTATTGCAGTGTGGCCAGGAGGCAAGTCTATGATGGACCAAGTGCCCATGTCATCAAGCATCTTGAGTTCATATTTGCACATGGCTTCCCAGTCTGCAGTGTTGAGTGATGCATGTGCTTTGTGCAGTGTGAGGGGATCCCCCAAGGTAGTGGCAGCAGCAAGGAGGGCAGAGAGTGAAGGTCCAGCACCAGGCATGGTGAAGGCATCCTCATCTTTGTCTGAGGACTCCTGTAATATATCAGCATAGGTGTGGCTGCCATACATGCTGTCACTGTATTGTTCAGGGCATTGGGTGATGTGCCTGGAGCATTGAGGTGGTGGAGTCAGTGTGATGGGTTCCACAAGCACTGGGGTGCCAGTTGGAGAGGATGGTGGTGGTGCCAGTGTGATGGGGCTCAGCACTGTGAATGTGGGCTCTGACTCACCTGACAAAGCAGCATGGTGTGCATGTCCATGACTGGTGTCCACATTGTATCCTGTGTGAGGTATAATGACACCTGGTGCATGGTCTGAGAACTGCATTGCATGTGTGCAAGTTGGCACTGGTGGGGCAACTGAGGGCAGAGTGACAGGCAGCATTGGCCCATGTGTGCATGGTGGTGACACAGGAGTCACATGTGGCACAGGTGGTGCTGTTGGTGTTGAAGTGTTGGTGGGTGGTATGCTTGCAATAGGGATGCCAGTGGTGGTGGGTGCTGTAGGCTCCATGACATTGTCTTCCCCAGAGTTGTTGGACTCACCTGAGTTGTCAGAATCTGAGTCTGATGAGTTGTTGCCAGCAGGTGGAGGAAGGAGGGACATTGGTGGAGGATGACCTGCAGGCAGAGGCTGTGGACAAAGAGGAAATGTTAATTTGTCAAATACAGCATCCCTGGAGACTACAATGTGATGTGCTGTGCAATCCCAAAAATGCCAGGCCTTTGAGTCAGTTTCATACCCAATGAAGATCATTTACTTTGCATGTGGGTCCAGTTTCATTCATCATTCCATGGGGGTTGCAATGTAGGCTAGACATCCAAAGACTTGGAGATACAACAGGTTGGAATGTGGCCATTCATCCATAGCTGGTGAGTGTTACGAGGCACTTGCTTTGGCACCTTGTAACGGTTTTCTTTTTTTCTTTTTCTCTATTTTTTCTTTCTTATATTTTACTTATTATAAGTGTAGTATTAAACTACAGCAGTGAGCTTAGCTCCTACTTATAGTAAGGACTCCTTTCCTTTCTCTTTTATAGTACTTAAGTATTTACATACTTAAGTGTGAGCTTAGCTCCAAGTACTATATTAGACTTATCTGTTTCTCTTTTATCTTTCTTTATTTTATTATAACATTTACTTGCTAAGGACTATTACTATACAATTAGCAAGGACTCTCCCTTTTCGCTATTATTTACTTTTGTTTATTCATGTTTGTTTCGCACTTGTGGCTGAGCCACTTACATCACATGGACGTGTACCTACTGCACATTACTGTGCAACTTTACTATACTTAGATCTCCAGTTTAGTATAAATAGTTGACAGACTGGCGGTCTCAAACCCCAGTCTTGTCAACTTCACAATCTAGGGATTCTCCTATACTGTGCTTGATCTACACTCGCTACAAACCCGTCTTCTTAACCAAGAACCAAAGTCTACAATCTCTAAGTCACTCTAAAATGTCACTAAGACATCCTAAAATCTCATCTCTGGATCCTCACATCATCATTGGTGGAATCATCCTCATTTCTATCTCATTGACCCCAACCTTCATCGTCATTAGGAACCTCTATTACGTGCATCAAGCACACATTCAATCTCCAGTTACCAGGAGTATCGAAATAGACCTTCCCTAAGACCATCCAATAGGCCGCTCTTAGCAGTGAGGGGTGACCCAACCCCTTGCACATTGGGGGGTGTGATTGTAAACATGCACCACAACTTGTAACACATATTCCCAAAATCTGTGCAACATGTGTGCACCATGTAGTAGCAACAAGGTGGCATTGATGATGGTGCAATTCCATCATTCTGTGCAGCCATTCTGGGCCAGGGAATATGGAGCAGTGAGGTTGTAAGACATACTGCTGCTCTCCAATATCCCTTGTATGGTTGCATTAATGTACTCACTGCCTTGGTTGGTCTGTAGAACTTTCATCTTTCATTCAGTTTGAGTGGCAGCCCATGCCACAAAAGTTATAAGGACACAAGATAGGCCATCTTTTGTTGTCAGAGTGTAAGCAACAGTGTACCCTGAGTAGTCATCAATAAAAGACATGAAGTACTTTGAGCCTTGTATTGAAGTCATTTGCATGGGTCCTATGAGGTTGCTGTGGATAAGGGTGAGAGGTTGTGAGGTGTGTTTGGTTGATGCATGAAAAGGGCAATGAGCTATCTTGCCAGCCACACATCCCTTGCAAGGTGAAGGGGTTGTAGGTGAAGATGCATTGACTTCAAATCCTGTGACTCCTCCATCATTTCATATGTGGTGAAGGAGAGGTGTTGGTGCATGCACCAGTCTATGGTGCCATGTTGCATATGAGGGTTTTTGTGTTGATAGGTTTGCTAGTGCAGAGGAGGTGATACTGAGTGATAGCCAATACTTGCCATGTGCTTTGGTTCCTATAGTGCATGTGGTTGTGTCTGGGGTTGAGATTTTGCACATATTGCCTGTGTAGGTTACTGCTAGTCCCTTGTTAGTGAGTTGTGTGATTGAGATGAACCATCTGCTAGCCTCTGGTGCATATAGTACTCATGAAAGAGTGATTTGTTTGGCACAGTTGTCTACCATTGAGAGTGCTTGTACTTGCCCAATCTCTAAGTATGGGATTGTGGTATTGTTGCCTAGTTGAATGAGTCCAGGTGTGTTGAGAACTGATCCTGGTGTGAAGTCAGCAGGGTGCAGGCTGATGTGATCACTTGCTCCACTGTCTAGCATCCATTTTCCACTGGCATTGAAATAGAATAAAGTGGAGGGGCTGGATCCCATAACATTCAAAGTAGATGAAATATCAGGTGGTACAGGAGGTGGATCAATGACAGCTGCAGCAACAGAAGACTTGACAGTTTGCCCCCTATCCCTTTTCTTTTCTGGGTGAAGTATCCAACAGTAATCATCACTGTGTCCTCTGGGGCCACACTTTGTACATGTGTAGCAGTTGAGCTTGGGTTTCCCACATGATGTGAATCTGGAGGGAGCAGAGGATGTGAACCCAGGTGATGAGGTTGAACCTGAGGTGGAAGTAGTGAAGCTGTGCATGCACTGTGTGGCTGAAAGGAGTGAGTTGGAGTTCCTGGAGAGATGGTCAGATTCTTCCTTGATCATTTTGTGTACTGTGTCACTTTTGATCTTGTAAAGGTCCTGTTGGTTTGCTAGAAAAGCTGCTACAACATTAGACCATGATGTTGAAGTTTTATCATAGGCATATATACAATTTGTTTGGCTACACCTTCTTACCCTACATGCATGTACCTACACATACCTCTTCCTCCTCAGCCCTCATCCACTCACATACTGTTTACCTACAACACATGTACTTCTCCCTCCTCAGCCCTTGTCCACATGTCTGAGCATTTCACACTCCACTCTTTTCTCCAGGATGATGCATGTCCCTCTCACTATGGTAACTGTTGTATTCCACTTTACACTCTCTGCTACAACCTTACCACAATGCACTATATAAGATGGGACTTTACTATACATATTCCTCAGACATCTTACAATGTTGTCTGAGTAGTACTCCTCCACCTCCATCTTATTCTTCTTCTCATTTTACCTGCTAGCATCTCTCTCTATTGCATCATGGCACTTACTGTGCCCATGACTTACTACACTGCTGCAGTTCTACTATCTATCTCTTTCCCTTCTGGGAACATGCTGATCACAATCATGTCAATCATATCTCTATTTGTTGCCTGCCCAAGCCTGTGCATACAGGTTATGGGCCCTGCCCAGTGCACAGCAGGCACTTTCAACACTGCTTACATCATCACCTTCCTCATTCTGCTCACCAACCTACAACTTGTAGATGCTGTATCCTTACCAAAAACCACCATACCACCACTCAACAGCTCTTCCAACTATAAAACATGGTCCACTCTCATCAAAAACACCTTATTGATTACAGGGGTTTGGAAAGTACTCTCATCTGACAAGCCAACCCCCAAGTATCAAAAGATAACAGACACTGAGACCCTGCCAAGTGGAGAAGTGAAAACCACCACCCAATATGACAAAGAAGACATTATCAACAAAGAAGAAAGGACAAAATGGGATGATGACAACAACATAGCAACAGCTTTTATAAGCCTGTATGTTGGTCCCATCTGCCTTCACCTAATCTCAGACCAGAACACTGCATCACAAAACTGGTCGCTTCTCAAAGCCAAATATGGGACACCTGGAGCAGTAGCAACCTTCACCAAGCTGTGTGAGATCCAAACCTTCAAATTCAATGAGCAATCCTCCTTCATAGCACAAATTGACATGCTCAAGCTCATGCAAATTCAACTCACTGACTGTGGACACATGATCAGTAATAACAACTTCACTATTATCATGTTAACTGCTCTTCCCCAGTCATGGTCAAACATAGTCTCTGCATACATCACATTGAATGACTCCCTCAACAACATCACCCCCAAAGATGTGTGTGCATGCATCATCAATGAATCTGACTGTCTCACCAGAAACACAGGTTCCATCCTCTCAGTCACATAGTGCTTGTGTGGCTTCATGGCTTTGACCCCATCAGCCTCACCATTTGCATCCACTTCCACATCTTCCAGCTTCACCTTGTGCAGCAAACTGAAACTCAACCACTATACCTGCATGAAATGCAGTCCCAGAGGGCACTCATATGAGTTTTGTATCACATCCAGAAAAGAAGAAGGACAGGGGGACATTTGCTGCTAAGTCTACTGTTAATACCATGGTCATTGAGACACCTCCTGTACCACCTCCACCAGCCATACCATCTACATTGAATGTGATGGGTGCCAGCCCCAAGAGTTTGTTCTACTTCAATGCACAAAATGACTGGATGTTAGATAGCAGTGCTAGTGACCACATCTCACCACATCCCACCAACTTTGTACCAGGCTCCATACTTGACACCCCAGGCAACATTCATCTCAGTAACAATGATACGATTTCATATCTAGGTGTCAGTACAGTTAAAGGAACAACAATCATCGAAGGAAAACTTTGTGAGATTACACTTGAACACATACTCTATGCACCGAAAGCAGGAGTATGATTCCTATCCATCCCATAGCTAACTGCCAAAAACCTCCCTGTCACATACTCAAAAAAACACCTGCAGAATATACAAGGATGACATAACATGCTGGTGAGCATCACACACACATAAAGTCAGAAACAACCATCAGCAACATCAGGCAAACATAGTGGTAAAAACGTGCAGCACACAACAATCAGCCATAGCCACATTAATTGCACATTTGTTTAGGCATTGGACTATAGGACTGGGGTTGGCCAATGAGGAGCAGGAGTGATGAGCTGTACAGGCCAAGATGTGGTCCATGGAGTCATGAGTCACAAAGTCAGCAATTGGTGAAATTGACACCTTTCCTATTTTGCTCATCCATATAGTGCCCAGACTCCACTTCACTTTATGATCGACCCTGCACTGTAAATTTTCTGTTGTGTTTTGTTGTGCTTGTGAGCACAGGTATGAGCCAACGAGAAAGAGAGAGAAGCAGATAGTGAGGGCATGGTGGTACGTGGTGCATACTAGGGTGCAGAGTGGGGAGATGTAGTATGACATATTATATTGTACTGTTATTACTACAGAAAGTGGGGGGCATAGTATATGTAGTGCGCTCTGAACTGAGTTCAGGTGGAGCGTTAATGCAGGGTTGTATGTGGGGGTGTAGTACGTGCTACACAAACGTGGTTGTAGTGATGTAAGTGGGTCTAGAACGTGGTAGTGAGTTTAGTAAGTAGTAGAACATGCGTCAGTAAGGACATAAAGAGGACGTGTATGTGATGAATATAGTGAAGCTGAACAGTTACTGTCAGTATTTCCAACAGTGCTCCAGCCTTGGAGCTAGACTTGTATTTAGATAGCACATTGTCTGTCAGAAAAGACCAGCTTTCCCCCACCCACAATTCGTTTTCCCTCTCCCATCTGAGTCTTGAGGTGAAAAGTGTGTGCCCCATAAGTCGTTTTATCAATTTCACTGGGTGTCTATTGTATTCTCCATCACATTCTCTATTGTGTTGCATTCCCCTTCATTGCATTCTCCATTGTGTTGCATTCTCCCTAGCGTTCTCCACTGCATTCTCTATTGCATTGCATTGTGTTACAGGTCTTCATCATTGCCATTGTCATGCCATGTTTCTGTCATATCTCTGTATTGTCACCCAGACATGTCACATTATTGCATCTCTAGCCCTAATCTACTAACTCTCTTCCTATTGGTGTCTAGGGGATCTTATGGCTTGCACCCTTCAGCATCTGCTGTGGTTGTGATTGTAGATTTCTCTCTTATATGCCCACAGTACACATCAATGCACAGAAGGCACCATGCACACTGGGACCTATTGGCTTGACCTCACCATTACCTCCTCATCTGCTCTCACAGCATTGTCTACCCTTGAACCCACCTATGCAGCTTGGCACCATAGGTTGGCACACACTCCACAAGAACTTCTAACAAGGCTGCACAACTCCACGTCCATCTCTGGCTTCACAGTCTCACAAAACTCCCAACCACACTCTTCGCCATGCACCAGATGTGCATTTGGAAAGCTTGCACAGAAACCTTTCAAACAATCATCAAAACACACACTTATGCCCTTGGACCTTGTACATAGTGACCTTGTTGGTCCCATGCAGACTAAGTCATTACAGGGCTCATTTTATTTTGTGCCATTTATAGATGACTACTCTGGACATGCCATTGCTTACGCCCTGTCTACAAAGGATGCTTTCACCCAAGCACTTTTTTTCTTGCATGGGCCCAGGCACAAATGGAATGAAAACTCAAGGTCTTGCAAACAGATTGAGGTGGAGAATACCTAAACCACACCATACACACCCTACTGGAAACTAACAGTGTCTCACACAACTTAACAGCTCCCTACTCACCTGTGCAAAACAGTTGCACAGAACAGTGGAATCACACTATCATAAACTCAGCCCTGTCTATGTTGCATGGGGCTTCACTGTCACATGGATTCTGGGAATACACACTCACCTATGCCATACAGATCTACAACAGAATCCCACAATGTGCACATGACTGGTGCACCCCTCATCAACTATGGACTGACAGCCACACACCTGACATCTTGTATCTTCACACTTTTGGGACAGGGACACACATCATGTCACCATCTCACACAATGCTGTCTTTGACAAGGATAACTTCCCATTTGCACCAACACTGCTGCCCACAGGTCCCACTCCCCCACAATTGCTCCTGCCTGCTCCACCTAGTTCTGATGACCCCACAATGATGGAACCTGACAGTGACTCTGACTTCAACACCCTGAGCCCATCTCTAACAGTGTTACAAGGCACTTGCTTTGGCACCTCGTAACACGTTTCAGTTTTTTCTTTTTCTTTTTCTTTTTTCTTTTATCTTACTTACTAGTAAAGTGTAGTATTATTACTACAAGTGTGAGCTTAGCTCCACTTTACCTAGTAAGGACTTATCTTTTTTCTCTTTTATAGTACTTAAGTATTTACATACTTAAGTGTGAGCTTAGCTCCAAGTACTATACTAGACTTATCTTTTTCTCTTTATCTTTCTTTATTTATTATAACATTTACTTGCTAAGGACTATTACTATACAATTAGCAAGGACTCCCTTTTCTCATGTTTATTTACTTCTGTTTACCTCTTGTTCATTTCACACTTGTGGCTGAGCCACTTATATCACATGGACGTGTACTTACTGCGCATTACTGCGTAACCTTACTATAGTTAGATCTCCAGTTTTGTATAAATAGTTGACAAACTGGCAGTCTTAAACCCCAGTCTTGTCAACTTCGCAATCTAGGGATTCTCCTATACTGCGCTTGATCAACACTCGCTATAAGCTCACTTTCTCTCTAAGAACTAAATCTAAGATCTCTAAGTCACACTAAGAAGCGTCATTAAGATATCCTACATCTTGTCACTCTGGATCCTTGAATTGTCATTGGTGGAATCATCCTCATTTCAATATCGTCGATCCCAATCTTCATCATCATCAGGAACTTCTATTATGTGTATCAAGCACGTATTCAACCTCAAGTTACCAGGAGTATCAATATAGACCTTCCCTAAGACCGTCCAATAGGCTGCTCTTAGCAAATAGCTCCTGGAGCCTCAGCTGCTCATACAACTGTAGAGACACCAAACACTGCCACTCCTACTCCAAACCTTCTGCCAGTTCCACCTGCAACACCTGCATCACCACCATGAGTGCATGGACCAATGCTTCCTGTGACACCTCCCTCCATTGCACCACCAGTCCCAACTTGTACCCACACTACTTGTTTCTCAGACTGCACACCAGCCATTGTGCTTCCTTGTGCAGGATATGACAGGGACACTGGGCACAGACATGTGTGCCATGCTGCCTTATTGGGTGAGCTCAAACCCACATATGAAATACTGAGTCCAGTGACTCCAGCACCCCCACTGTCTTCTCTGACTGGTACTCCCACACTCCCAGAACCCATCACACCAACACTGCCACCACACCATTCTGGACGCATAACACAGCAGCCTGTGTGATATGGCAAAACCACATATGGCACATGAGCATTCACTGACATGTTACTGGATCCATCCAGTGACAAGGACTTTGCCATGCCAGATGCTGGTCCATCTCTCACAGCACTACTTGCTGCTGCTGCTTCCTCTGGTGATCCCATCACTCTGCAGGAGGCATGTGTATCACCGGACCATGCTGAGTGGGACACTGCCTGCCGGTACAAATTGGCCATGCTGGAGGGCATGAACACCTAGTTGTTGGTCAACCTCCCACCCAGGCACACTGCAATCCCCAACAAATGGGTGTTCAAGTTGAAAAATGATGGCAGGTACCATGCTTGGCTGGTCATGAAAGGTTTCAAGCAGGTCCATGGTGTGGATTATGATGAAGTCTTCTCTCCCATCATGTGCTTTGAATCCCTCTGACTCTTATTTGCCCTCACCACCACATACAATTGGCACATACACTCTATGGACATCAAGAGTGCCTTCCTCAACAGCATGATCAAGGAAGAACTCTACATGCACCAACCTGATGGATTCAAAAACCCCAACCTTGCCAACAAAGTGTGCCATCTGCACAAATCCATTTATGGGCTTAAACAGGCAGCATGGCAGTGGAATGTCAAGATGGATGGTGCACTCAGCATGCTCAACTTGTCATGCATCTCATTGGATGGTGGCCTCTATGTCAGGTGGCAGGAGGGGTCCTTTTTGTTCTTGGTCCTATATGTTGATGATATCACATTATTTGGGAGCAATCTCAATGAGGTCTTGGAGCTCAAACATGCCCTAGCCACCAAATTTGAAATGTCTGACCTGGGTGAAACCACCATGTACCTTGGGCTCAAAGTCTCACAAAATTGTGTGCACCATGCACTGACACTGTGCCAATCTTGCTACATTTTGGATGTCATCCTCTGCTTCAGCATGGCAGGTTGCAACTCAGTGTCCACACCACTCCCCCCTGCCTTGGTTTTGGTGCTGTTCTCCAGCACCACTGGCACTGCCACTCAAATGATGTACCAGTGGGTTGTGGGCAGCCTCATGTATGCCACCAACCCTGCACCAGAGCATCTCACCACCACCAAACACATTGTGTGGTACCTCACAGGCACCATGCACCTGGGTATCTCATACAACAGGACCTGCAACTGTGCAATTGTTGCCCACTCCAACTCTGACTGGGCATTGTCAGTTGCAAACCAGCATTCCACTGGTGCACACATCTTCTTTTTGTGTGGTGGTGCTATTGTGTGGTTATCACACCACCAATGTGTTGTGTCTCTTTCATTGACCACTGCTGAATATGTCACACTCTTGCAAGCAACAGAACAGGCCATGTGGTATGACTACCTGATGATGGAGCTGGGGATTCCCTTACAGCTCCCTATCACCATCTTTGGTGACAATAAAGGGTCTATCAACCTCACCAACAACCCCATCATCAGCAAGGGCTCCAAACATATCAACATCAAGCACCACCACATTTGTGAGTGCATCACATGCAGTCTTGTCACCCTCATCTGCCTGCCATCTGTGTCTATTTTTGCTGACTGCCTCATGAAAGCCCTGCCACACACCATGTTTGAGACCCAATGTGCCACTCTTGGCCTTGTCAACATCAGTGTGCCAAACACAGGGGGCTGTTGAAGTTTTATCATAGGTATATATACAATTTGTTTGGCTACACCTTCTTACCCTACACACATGTACCTACATGTACCTCTTCCTCCTCAGCCCTCATCCACTCATGTACTGTTTACCTACAACACACATACTTCTCCCTCCTCAGCCCTTGTCCACACATCTGAGCATTTCACACTCCACTCTTTTCTCCAGGACTATGCACATCCCTCTCACTATGGTAACTGTTGTATTCCACTTTACACTCTCTGCTACAACCTTACCACAATGCACTATATAAGATGGGACTTTACTATACATATTCCTCAGACATCTTACAATGTTGTCTGAGTAGTACTCCTCCACCTCCATCTTATTCTTCTTCTCATTTTACCTGCTAGCATCTCTCTCTATTGCATCATGGCACTTACTGTGCCCATGACTTACTACACTGCTGCAGTTCTACTATCTATCTCTTTCCCTTCTGGGAACATGCTGCTCACAATCATGTCAATCATATCACTATTTGTTGCCTGCCCAAGCCTGTGCATACACATGATTGGGGCAGGCCCATGAGGAGTGTGACAGCCATGTTGTTGTCTGAGACCACCTTTCCACTGTCCACAAGTTCAATGCATGCAAGCTGTAGATTTTCAATTTGTTTTGTGAACAGTGTGGTTTTGTTGAATTTGAACTCTAGAAAGGTCCTGTGAGTGTGGAAGGTGGACATTGCTCCTTTTATGCTATATTCATCTCAAAGGGTTCTCCAATTAGTGAAGGAGGAGTCATCTTGGTCTAAGTGGTGATCAGTGAGAGGGCCAGCATACAGGGTGAGATAGGTATTGCATGATGTGTCATCTTCCTCAAATTTGTCAATTGTGTCTTGATTTCTGGGGACATCACCATAATGGTATTTCTCTGGTTTTGACTCTGTGGTGGGTTTGTCAACAAATTTTTTGTAGTCAGGAGTGGGAGCACTGTCATCTATGGCATACCATATTTTTAGCACAATTAAAGTGCTTCATACAAGCATCACCCATCATTTGTAATTTGCAGATCCTTCAAGTAGTGGTATGGCAACCTTTGGTAGAGTAGCATTGGTGGGTTGGATGTGTGTGAGTATGATGAGGATCATGATGAGGTAAGCAATATGAGTGAGGCTGCCTGCCATGCACTGGGCAGGGCCCATAACCTGTACACACAGGCATGGGCAGGCAACTAAGATGAGATTGATTGATAGCAAGATGAACAATGTGTCCCTGAATGGGGAAAGAGCAGAGAACATGTCTGCAGTGACAGAGATAAGATGCGAACACAGTAAGGGCAACACAGAGTGGTAGAGAGCTGCAGGGGTAAGGTAAGAAAGAGTAGAATAAGATGGGAAGAGGGAGTACTCACTCAGACCAGTGGTAAGACATCTGGGGAGGTTGTAGAGTAATAGTCACATCTTATATAGTAGAGGTAAGTAAGGTTAAGATGGAGTGTAAGTGTGTAAGTCAAGGACTGCCATATGTAGGAGGATGTGCATCATCCAGAATGTTGTGTGGGGTGAGAATGTGTGTGGATGAAGTGGCAGTCTGAGGAGTTGAAGGAAATGTTATGTGTACATGTGGTGAAGTAAAGAGTACATATTGAATATGTAAAATATGTGTGTGGGAGAGAGAGAGAGAGAGTTGAACAAAGAGTATACAGTACCAGTACACACAGAGATTTCAACATGACATACCTGCTCTATGCAGCTCTCTCTTTCTTCTGTGTACCCTCTACCCTCTGGTACACATCTTCTCTATCTTACAGTTGTGCCCTCTGTTGACACATGACCTGCTCTTCACTCTGACACCCACACCCCACACTTATTACCTCAGCATGGTCTGTGTGCAGCAGCCTACAGTACTTAGGGATCCTTCTGGGACACAGATCTATAGTCAGCTTCTCACACTCTCCACTAGCAATGGATGCTTTACTCTCCCTCTATTACTTTTACTTTGCATCAATGCTAGTGCTTCTGTTTCTACTTGGGCTTCTGCTCAGCTTCTACCCACCATCACTGTTCTGCCCTCTTTGATTAGAGTGACCCAAGCCTAGTCAACTGCCATGCTGTGCACTGCTGCATTATCACCCTCTCCTCTTGTTCTGATGGGCTTTAGCCCTTCTCTCAATCTCAATCTGTTTTTGGCTTGATGCCTACTCCATTTATGTCATGGTGTTTGCTTCCCTAGCTGTGCTGCCCAATTTCAACATGATGATTGCACAGCAATCAATGGAGCCATGTGACCTGAGACACATCCATAGTAAGCTAAAGTAAATGTATCCACAAGCATGAAATGAACAAGAGATAAACAAAGGCAAATAAAGATGAGATAGGATGAGTCCTTGCTAATTGTATAATGATAGTCCATAGCAAGTAAATGTAAATAAATAAAGAAGATAAAGAAGATAAAGAAGATAAGGGAGCTTTATAGTACTTGGAGTAAAACTCACAGTGCAGTATGTAAATACTGTAGTACTATAAATAAGATAGAGTCCTTACTATAAGTTGGAGCTAAGCTCAACAACTGTAGTTAATACTACACTTATAGTAAGTAAAATAAAATATAAAATAAAACAAGTCCATTACAAGGTGCCTAAGCAAGTGCCTTGTAACATCAACCAAGAAATAGAACAATACCTCTGATCCCTCAGAGATCAATCCCCAGTTAATTGGCTTGAATTGCTTCCATTCACAGGATTCTCTCACAATAATCATATTCACTCCACCACACAAAAATCACCATTCAAGACCCTCATGGGATACAAACCCTGATTCATAATCAAACCTATCACCACACATGCTTCAGAAGCAGAAAGCTGACTCCAACATATCCAGAAAATATAAGAAGTAACAGCAAGCAGAAACTTACTGATTGCATAACTAAAGATTCTTGCAATAAACACAGAACTACATTCATCACATACAAAGAAGGTGACCAAGTATGGTTAGATGGAAAGAATCTCAAACTCCAATACCTGAAGATGAAACTAGCCCCAAAGCAGCTTAGACCCTTCCCTATCAACAAAGACCTCAGACCTGTCACCTATTGATTCAAATTACAACCAACTGTTGATTTTCCACTACCATATAACACTGAGCACACTGTACATTTCAAGTGAGCCTTACTTCTATCTTATCTTATCTTATCTTATCTTATCTTATCTCCCTCATCACTGGTCACATACTGTGCCAGTATTTCACACTTTTTGGGCTCCTCCCTAATCTTATTTTGCCCTCACTATATCTACTGCATCTTTCTGTCATATCACCTCAGCACTCTAGCAGCTTGCTGAGGTGAGTCTTTTGGTGCATTCAGTATTCCTCTCATCTAACAGTACCATCTCTTCTCAGTATCTCTTAATATTGCATACACCTCTGATTGTGTATGCTGCCTCTTTCTGCTCAGATGTGGTCACATGACTACATGCTCTTGCTCTTTTGGGCTTTAGCCCTGACCTTAGGAATCTTACACTCTGGGCTTATTGCCTACTCATCCCATCGCATGATCTTGTTGTTGTCTACTGCCCCTCCCAGATTTTCACACCAACATGGAAGGTTCACCCTGTGTTTCATGTAACCCTTCTCACACCATTCAAGGAAACACCCAAACATGGCCCCAATTACACAAAACCACCACCTGAAATAGTCAATGGCAAAACAGAGTTTGAAGTGGAAATGATCATCAGCTCAAAGGTACAGAACAATGGATGACTCTATTATCACATCAAATGGAAGGAATACCTGGAATTGGACAACACATGGGAACCAATGGGACATCTCAAGCATGCACAACAAGCAATAGATGTTACAAGGCACTTGCTTTGGCACCTCATAATGTGTTTCTTTTTCTTTTTCTTTATCTTACTTACTATAAGTGTGGTATTAACTACAGTTGTTGAGCCTAGCTCCTACTTATAGTAAGGACTCTATTCCTTTTCCTTTATAGTACTTTAGTATCTACATACTAGAGTGTGAGCTTAGTTCCAAGTACTATAAAGCATCTTCCTTTCTCCTTTATTGTCAGGCCACTATTATTTTCCCTATTTTTCTCTTCATTTTCCTCTATTTTCTTATGTCTCTATCATCATAGATCTTATAATTGCTCCTGATCTATCAAAGCAATTCCCACAGTCATGCATTCCTTTTCTTCATCTTTATTGGCTGATGACACATATGCCATCTGATCTCTGATCAACCTGTTCTATATTTAGTTATGACTTGTTTTCTCACTCTTACTGCAGATGCTCACTAATCCTTCTCACACCTACTGTGGAGTATCACCAATCACTCTCACAGTTACTGTGGAGCCTCAGTCAGCACTTACATGTCCTCTCTATTATTAGGTATGACATCATTACTATAGTTTCTCATTCTCTGGCCCTATACTGCACTGCATGGTCTGTGCATGCTCTAGGGTACTATATATACAGAGGACTCCTAGTGGTTTATTCCCCAGTTCTGATCATCTGGGATATCCACTAGGTACAGTACTAATTCTCTCTCTCTTTTACCATACACTAATATATCTGGGATATCCACTAGTCTAAGTGCAATTGTCCTTTTTGTTTGTTTAGCCCTTTCCTCAGTTGTTCAGCTTCAACATAGTGTTGGCCTCACATTTACTTTATTTATTTATTCACATTTACTTGCTAAGGACTATCACTATACAATTAGCAAGGACATGTCTGTGAAACACAGGCCATATGCATGAAGGGAACTTAGAATAGTTCTTATTCTTATACAGTAGCAATACAAGCTACTTATAGTATCTACAGCAGTGCACAGACCATAGAAGTATGAACACTGAAAGTGTGTAAGTGTATGTACACATGTATGTGTGTGTGTATAGTAGCTAATCGAAAAAGGAAGGAGGTGATTAGTCAGTGTATGATTGTCAACACCCTCCCATACTAGGAACACACTCTACAAGACCAAGACCAGAGTGGTGAGCAGAAAAAGGAGGAAAGGATAAGGGTTTTGCACAGTGATGGAAGATGAGTGAAGATGTTGAATGGATATGGCATTGGAGGAAAGGCACTCGTGAATATAGTGGTGATGGATGTCTATGTGTTTTGTGCCATGAGTGATGATGGGATTGTTGGCTATGTCAATAGAGCCTTTATTGTCTCCATATGGTAGTAAGGGAAAAGAAAAGTCAAAACTTATCTCTTTGAACAACAATTGTAACCACATTCCTTGTGCTGTGGCTTGGGATAACAACATGTACTCTGCTTCTGTTGATGAGAGCAATATGGTATGCTGTTTCCTGGAAGACCACACAATAGCTCCACCTCCCATTAAGAATGCATAAGCTCCAACTGACTCTCTGTCATCTCAATCAGCTGCCCAATCAGAGTCCAAGTACCCAACCACACCCATTCCTTGGCTGCCATCATAGCATATGCACAAGTGGATGGTGCCTTTGAGATATTGCAGGATATGCCACACAAGAGTTAGATGACTAGGCAATGGGTTGGAAAGAAACTATGATAGTTTCATGATAGCAAAGGCAATATTGGGTCTCAAGACAATGGCAGCATAGATTAAAGACCCTATCAGTTGTTGATAGTTGCCGCAGAGTGTAGTAGGTGCAGTGTATTCAGTGCCTGCTTTGGTGGGTGAAGCACCTGGGGGTAGAGGAGTTGTTGTCACATTGCAGTCTTCCAGATGGAAACAGTCAAGAAGGTTGCCAACGTACACTTCTTGGTCAATGTCAAGAATGTGTTTTGGAGCAATCACATGTGACATGGAGACCTAGGTATGACCTAATTTCTCCCAGATCTGTCATATTGAAAATGGTTTTCAGCATGCTTTGCATTGTTCTGCCTCTTTGAGCAACCCTCCCAAAATGGTGATGTCATCAACATAGAGAACAATGATGAGAGGCAGAGTGGAGGAAGTAGACACATAGATGCCAGAGTCAGAGAGGGTACAAGTGAAGGATAGGTTGAGTAGGGCACCATGCATCTTGTGGTGCCACCGACACAAGGCTTGTTTTAGGCCATAGATGGCTTTTGATAGGCAGCATACCTTCCCTTCTGTTCCTGGGACTACAAATCCATGTGGTTGATTCATGTAGATTTCCCCATCAAGGTCAGCATTTAGGAATGCAGACTTAACATCCATGGAGTGAATCTCCCAGTCTTCTAGAGCAGCTATTGCAAGGAGTGCATGAAGTGACTCAAAGCATGTGACAGGGGAGAATGTTTCAGTGTAATCAACACCATGGATTTGAGTGTAGCCCTTTGTGACAAGGTGTGCCTTGTAATGGCCATTGGCCTTTTGCTTGACCACCCACTTGTTTTCTACAAGATTGTGACCTGCTGGGAGGTCTACATGGTCCCATGTGTGTAGTCTGCATAGTGATGGAAGTTCTTCATTACAAGCAGAGAGCCAGGAGTCACTATCAGCACTAGAGAGCACTTGCTTAAGAGTAAGAGGATTGTGTGAAATAGTGTGGGAGAGAATGGCTGAGATTGAAGGACCACCTTGTGGCATCACAAAAACATCATTGCTGTCAGACCCCCCCTCACTGGGGATGTCCATGAAGGTGCATGGGCCATAGGAGCTATCAGTGAACTGAGCAGGCCAATGGCTGATGTGCTCAGAGTGCTGCAGAGCAGGTGCATCATCATCAACCAAGACCACACAAGGCTCACAACAAACAGGCAGAGAGTGGCCCTGCCAGCAAGGTGCCACAGGAGAGGCTGCATCAGTGATGCAGGCAACATGCTGAGTGTGTATGCATGGAGGGGTGATGATCAGAGTGGAGGAGTGGGGAGGCATCACCAGGTCCACAGGAGTGGTATGTGGAGCCATGGGCACAGGAACAGGTGGGGCAACAGCAGGTGCCATGGGAGGAGTTGCCAGAGGTATGTGCCCACCATTGGCAGTGGAAACATCAGGAGGAGGAGTGCAGACAGCAACATTAGGGTGCAGACCACCATCTGGGGGCTGTTCATCATCTAGCCCATCACTGTCAGAAGCAGCATCAGAGCCATCATTGGAGTCATCATGAGGAGGAGTGGGTGGAGGGAACAGGTCATGCATGGTGGGATGAGAGGCAGACTCAATCACTGGAAAAACACCTTCCTCAAAGATGGCATCACAACTAACAACCATACACCTAGCATGGCCATCCCAGAACACCCATCCCTTGGTGCCAGACTCATACCCAACAAAGGTGAGAGGCCATGATTTTGTGTTGAGCTTGGAATGCTGATGGTTGGGGGTTTTGACCCAGGTGTTGCAGCCAAAGACTCAGAGATGCAAGACATTGGGAGGTGTGGTGTCTGGGCTCCAGAGAGAGAGAGGTGTGCACCAACATAGTCTCTTTGTGGGAGACAAGTTGTACATGTGCACAGCCATCCAAACAGCATGTTCCCAGAAACCCAGAGAGAGACCAGAGCAATGGAGAAGAGACAAGGCTCTGTCAAGAATCATGCAATTCCACCTTTCAGTGCAACTGTTTTGTTGAGGTGAGTAAGGGATAGTATGCTGGTGAGTGATACCCCTAGAGGCAAGGAGTTCAGCAACTGTGGCATTAATGTATCCCCCCCCTCTGTCAGAGGATAGGATGAGTGGCCAATGGCCAAACAGCACATGGGCTTGCACAAGGTAGTGTTCCAACACCAGAGAGAGCTGATCCTTGATACACAGGGGATATATCACACCAAAGCCAGTGTGTGTTGAACCTATTTCATACATGTCACATATTTCATTTGGCTCCACCCTTGGCACACTATATACCTCATCAATATGTACACATACTTCTTTCCTTGGACCACTTACTACATGTCCAAGCACTCACACACCACCTGTTGATTTTTCCCTTTTCGGTCATTTACTGTGTGCTCCTATACCACATGGCTGCCTCATGTTATTTTACTTACACACTCTGTCATGCATGGTCTGCATATGTGTAGGGTCTTATCTCTCCTGGTCTGTGCACCATGTCATTTGGTACCTATAGTTTGGGTCTGGGACACTACTCTACAGTTGGTTATCTACACCTCTCCCTCATCATGTATTGGGGCACACTCCTTGTTTACCTCTATTCTGCAATCATGATGTTGCTTTTGTTCCTTCTTGGGCTTTTGCCCACACTCTACCCACCATCTCCCTTCAGGCCTCCTTGAGTGGAGTGCTATGGTTCTGAGGACCACCATGCCACTCTTTGTGTGGATTTCAACACCACCCAATTCTCCAGGACAACACATGTCCCTCCAACTATAATAGCTGTTGTACTTTCCACTTATGCTCTGCTCCAACTCTACTTCACCTGCACTATATAAAGATAAGCACTACACATTACAACTCCTCAGATGTCTTACATCTAAGTCTGAGTAAGTACCTCCTTCATCCCACTCCTATATCATCTCAACTCTACCCTGCAGCATATCTTCACCATGTTGCCACACCTTACTGTGTTGGCCACATATCTCTCTGCTGCAGACTATGTGTCTGCCCCTCACCCTCTGGCTACTGGCCACTTCATATGTGTTTGCAATGACCTTCACAATTATAGCTATTGCCTCCCATATCCTGGGTGCACAGTGTGATCATCCAGAAAGGTGGTGAAGTATATGTTCCCCAAGCTGATAGACACAGTGCCAACAGCCCCGACTAAGTCCATGTGGACAAGTCCAAGAGCTTCAGTGGCACATGTATGTGAGAGACAGAATGGCAACTGGGAGAACTTGCCCAGCAAACAGCCAGTGCATGGGGAAAGGGATATGGAGACTTCTGTCTGGTCAGGGAGTATGTGATGGCAGTTACAGTTCCCAGACCCTATGCAAGGGGTCATCACACCATTTCCAACAGTGATGTTTCAAAGTGTCATGGAGTAGGAGTCCAGATCTGCACAGTGGGGGGTAATATGGTCTGTACAACCCAAGTCCAGCATCCACATGGCAGAACCACCAACATAGTAACATGCATCAAATATGGAGGCAGAAGATACAGAAGACATGGTGTTCATGCTAGGTGCATTCTCCAACCTGTCTTTGTTCCTATCCTTCTTTTTCTTGTCTAGCCCAGCCTTCACATCATCCAGCATGCTGTGCAGTATCCAGCAGCTTTCAACCATATGATTTTTCCTTTTGCAGTGGGTGCAAAACTTCCCATTGTGTTGCTGAGATGTGTGTGGAGCTTGGAAAGCAGAGAGTGCTGACTGAGGTTTGGAATGTGCTTCTTCATCTATAATCTGTCCCTGCATGATCCCTAGACTTAACTGGTTGATATTGGAAGAGGCAAGAACAGAGGAGGAGAAGTGACCCCAAGAGGGGGGAAGCATGTTAAGGAGGATGAAGCACATCTGCTGCTCTGTGACTTCAATTCCAGAGTTTGCAAGCCATTCTTGTGCAATGAGAAGGGTGTCAATTTGGGGAGTAAGAGGTGAGTGTACATCGTACTTGCAGGTCATGAGTGATTGGAAGTGAATGAACACTGCCATCACAGTTTGCTTGCCATAGACTCCTTTCAGCAAGCTCCAGGCTTGGTTCACATGTACAGTGTCAGAGGCTATGATGGTTGCTGGTTGTGCACCACAGTGCATCAATATGATGGCTTTCACTATCTCGTCATTATCCTTCCATAGTTGTACTTCATCTGTATTAGTGATGGTAACAATTGGAGGACCACCTTCTATGTCTTCTGTTAATGTGAGAGGGAGCATTTCCAGCTTTGATATGGTGTACCAAATACCCATGACTAGGGTGGATTTTATGACATTTGCCCATTGATGGTAGTTGTTGGAGGATTCAAGGATGACATTTATCTTTGGGACAGAGACTGCATGAGTGGAGTGGATGAGAGAGAGCAATGTGACAACAAGTAGCATGCAAGAAGAGAGAAGAGTTGTGCAGATGACCTGGGCAGGGCCCATAACCTGTGAAACACAGGCCATATGCACAAAGGGAACTTAGAATAGTTCTTATTCTTATACAGTAGCAATACAAGCTACTTATAGTATCTACAGCAGTGCATAGACCATAGAAGTATGAACACTGAAAGTGTGTAAGTGTATGTACACATGTATGTGTGTGTGTATAGTAGCTAATCGAAAAAGGAAGGAGGTGATTAGTCAGCATATGATCATCAACAACATCTTATTTCATCTTTATTTTTCTTTGTTTATCTCTTGTTCATTTCATGCTTGTGGCTACATTTACATTAGCTTACTATGGACACAACTTGGTCACATGATCTTGTTGATTGCTGCGCAATCATCATTGATCAGTGAACCTTATTTACATTTTCTATTCTTAGAACTCCTGTTTTGTATAAATAGTTGAAAGCCTGGTGATCTTAAATGTCTTGTCAATGTCACAATCTAGGGATTCTCCTATACTGTACTTGACCTAAGCTCACTATAATCTTGCTTCCTAAGTCTAAAGATCTCTAAGTCACTCTAAGCATTGCTAAAGACATCTTAAACTTGTCATTCTGGATCCTCATCACTATCTCATTGATCCCACTCTTCATCATCATCAAGAACACTTATCAAGTGCATACCAATTACCTTGTTACCAGGGGTATACTTATTTCAAAATTTCCCTAAGACCATCCAGTAGGCTGCTCTTAGCATCCTGCTCCTCATTGGCCAAACCCAGTCCTCTATTCCAGTGCCAAAGCAAATGCACAATTGATGTGACTGTGGATGATTATTGTGTGTGGTGCATTAATGCCACTGTATTTGCCTGATGTCACTGTGGTCATTTTCTGATGTTACACACACATGATGCTCATCACTGTATTGTCCCTGAGTCCTGCAAGAGGTCCATGTGGTGCAGTCACCCAGTCACACTATCATAGTCACATACTCACCCAGTTGCTCAGTCACACATTCAGTGTCACACATTGCTGTAATCTCCAACAAGTATTGCTCTAGTTGCTCTGAACCTTCAAAGCAGTGGTGGGAGGGAGCCTGGATGCATCCTGGTGTCACACTTTTCATCATGATCAAGGGTGTAGACCACCCAAAAATGCTTTGATTTGCCCTGGAATTTCTACTATTGGAGCAGAGATTGGCTACCTATCATAATCCTCAAAAGCTGGTCATGAGGCCTGGTCACATAGTTCATTCATGTATAAATATGTCTCTGCAGCATGAAATTCAGTACCTACTCCTTAGAAATTTGGTACAGACATGCTCTGCATATCTCTGAACTATCATTGACTCCCCCACAGTCTATGAGTTAAAGCCACAGAGATTTTATCAAGAGTATGTCAAGGAACCTTGGTGTGACAAGTACTACTAATACACTGTGCTGTCAGTGTACTTGGTCTGTTGAGCCAAACCTGAGGCTGAGGCATAAGACCACAACAATGGAGTCCACTGCTCCAGAGCTACCCCTTCCTACCACGCCATTCTACTCTATCGAATATCCTGGCTATGTCCGTCCAACGTCGGTGCCGCAGGCGCTTCACACATTAGGAGGCCAGTCCAGCGTTAACGGCGCATTTAAACGCAATGCTTCGAAGCAAGAGGCATTTCTGGAGCTCAATCTGCGGCCAGGGAACCCGTTCTCTCATCCCATACCAGGAGACCTCGCACCCACCAACAACATACTCTTGAAGGTGGTGAGGCGAAAACGTAAGGTCACTGCGCTAGACGGCGCTGAGGAGGTCATCGGGGAGTACACCGCAGAGGCCATCGGTGTCATTCCCAAGACGGCCAGATTTCGCAGCGAGTAGGCAAATTCATACTGACTTCCGTGTGCTCATTTGTCGTTGGCAGGCATGGCCGACTACCAGTTCCAACCAAACATGAACGACCCTGTTGTCAAACTACGACATTCAATGGAGAACATGGATGGTATGCTACTCGTTAACGCCGCTTTCGTTCTTATGCTAATCTACGCCGTGCAAGTCAACGCAATATCGAAGTACGAGATCCCCGAGGAGGGGGAGGATTACTCAGAATCTCCAGACCCGAACACCATGGATGTTGACATTGACCCCGAGTTGGCACAAGCACAAGGAGCGGGATCTTCAACAGCATCGAAGAGTAATCTTCGACTGATCCCGCCTCCACTCTTCAGCCGCCAAAACGTTCCCCAGAACTACAAGTGCGTATGTTCAGCGCCAGATCGCAACGCCTTCATAACAGCGCATTCAGCTTCAAAGCCAACCACGTGTCCGTCGTCGCGACTGTCGTTGACGAAGAGACAGGCGAAGAGAAGAAGAGGCTGATCAACAAGATGCGGTGGAAAGGCCTTGGACCGGCCTCCATAATGTTCTCGGAAAAAGAAGTACGTCTCAGATACGAGGCGATGTACTACCTGATCCACTAACCCCTCTTCTTTCAGGTGCCCAAAAAACCGCCACCGAACGTGGAGAGGGCGCGCAACCAGTACGACGCGAAGCTGCTTGCGACTCTGGAGGTGGTAAGAGACCAATACCAATCTTGACTTGGAGACATTCTGACGGCTCAAACCCTGTGTCCCAGCGTTTTCAAGAGCGGCCCATCTGGACCCGGGCCGCACTATTCAACCAGTTCCCTGCCGCTGAAGCCCGCGAGATTCACAAGTACGTGTACTTGTGCAGGGGTTTTTGCTGCTGTCAAACTGATGAAATGCAGCTCGAAGACAATCTTGCCCCTTACATGCTATGTGTTTCAAGATGGCCCTTGGAGAGACACCCTAGTCAGATTCGGATACGACCCACGAACAGATCCTACAGCAAGATTGTGCGTTCTGGACATTAGACTGCGATGCATGGTGGACTAACGAAGTGCCATCAGCTACCAGCGGTTGTACTTCCGAAATCTCAACCATCCAATGGCACGCCCTTCTGTAGTGACTCGCCGGCAAGAAAGTCGACATGCGGTTACAACCTACCATCGTTCTTTGACGGACAGGGCAAAAGAAGATCGAAGGTCTGTCTATCTCAGCAACTAACTACATTGTCTGACAAATGTGTGCAACACAGTCAATCCCATGTCTTTGATGGAATCACGTTGACAAAAGAGACAGCGGCTTTTCAGCTCTGTGACATTACGGACCCTATGCTCAGGGAGATGATCGAAGACGAAGAGGACGTGCGCGACATATGCAACGTGAGCAGACATGTATTGTTTTTTTCGGAAACTGTCGTGATGCCCAAGTAGGAACGCGACGGTTGGTATACCACCCACGCCCTTGAGCGGATCAAGGCCATCCTCCGGCATAAGTTCTTCTCTCTGCTAGAGGGTCACACTGCCACGGACGAGGAATGTGCAAGGTTCTTCATGCAGGGATCGCTGAGTTCGTCGAAGCAATCAACACGAAAGTTAAGGCCGGGAAAACACAACATGGCAAAAGGTGCATTGCCACCCGAGGATGCTGCAGTGAGTGCAAAACACGTCGTTGTTGAGCTAAATAGTTGATGACAC
>QLPN01002763.1:91051-125096 GCA_003314395.1 Albatrellus ellisii
CAGTGAGTGCAAAACATGTCGTTGCTGAGCTAAATAGTTGATGACACGTGCTGTCTTGCAGGCAATACGACTGCGAGCAGCTCTGGAACGGTCCGTGAAGAGTTTCCAGACCCCCGACGGATGAGGAGGCTGGGTATGCCGTGGTGCGCTTGTACTATCAGTTATATATGCAGGCAAGAAGTATTTTGAGTGTTTTTGGAAGATTATCTCTTTTGCGTGGTGGCCTAGGCATAAAACATAGGCATGACGGGTTGAAATACATGGCACGCGAGGCCTCTGAGAAATCCCGCTGCCTTCTCCCCCTTCATCTAACGAACAACCACACGCGTGGTTACGATTCAGCCTTCGCTTCCAGCCGGGCTTTCTGCTAGAGACTGCTGTCAAGACACGTGCTTGCACAAACCGAGGTTGTGCAGACTCACTGAACCCTTCAGCGCAAAGCGGGCATTGCGACGGAACTGCGTGTATACATCAGCAACTGAGACTTTCACTCTTGCGAGATCTGCCCAAAAATACCTTGGGGTCAACCTGTGAACAACAACCAAGACGTCAGAATTGTTCTGCCATCGTCACCGCGACTGGAGAGCACGTACACCCTTCAATGACCGTGTCCGGCCGGTTTTAGGCTTCTTGATACCGTTGCGGTGGGCCTTTTTGTTCTGGTTGTGGTTAGTATGGCTAGTGAAGCATCACGATCGCGTTCAACGTTTCCAAAACAGAAAACAGAAACATACTTCTTGGATTTGGCCATTTTCCGTCGTCAGTGAGCGTGCTGGGATATGCCACTGAGATTGGGATCAACACTTTCGGGTTGGGTGGCTGAGAAACTGCACAGTTGTTTCCCATGGTCTGACTGGCAAATGCCGGCATCTCTTCCATTAAGCAAAGAGTACAGACACTCTACGATAGCACAACTTCATATAAACCACGGATAAATGTCTATTGATGAGATGGCTGTATTTATGGCCAAGTGAAAAGAACACCATATCGATAGCTCGAACCGCGCGTACGCCCTGCCCTTTCATTCCACTCCCATGCTATGGTTTCGGGCTCACTGCCACCGCTCTGGTTACGGCACAGCTGTAATATGTGGTGAGAGGAAGGCTCTTGTGTATCAGAATCAGGTTGGGACTGCGTCAGTATGCCCGCTGCACGGCGGCGCGTCCTGAGCCGCAAGCCGAACGCACAGCGCGGAAAACACTTACGTGTGCTGAACGTCCCTACCCATTCGAAATACTTCTGTGCGAGAAACATGACCGACTCCGTCCGGTATGATGAGCCGTCTTTCGCGTGGAGTTCGTCGTCGTCCTCTGCAAACGAGTGGGTTGGACGCTTCAGGATGGGCAGCTTCAGCTGGTCCAGCCGGGAGTCCATGAGAACGAAGGTGACAGGACAGCTGCGCATGTGCATTTAATGCGACGGAAGATGGATGCACTGGGCAGAACGAGACGTTACTTGGGAGATTGCGTGGTCAGGAAGCTCGCGGTGGTCAACGCTTGCATGATCAACGACAGATACGACGAGACTGTGGCACTTGAGGGACGTAGTAGTATGCCACCACAAAGCAGTCATCGCTGGAGTCTGACGCACGATTTAGATGTACTGCCGTCTGCGAAGTACGACGATAATTCGTGGAGCACCAAGAGTGATGGTGGCAAAACCATGGTAGTGCGGCCTTCGACGGCAGGACCGTCATCAGCACTAGATACCTTGAGCATGGAGAGAAGCAGCGCCATGTGTGCGGGTGTAGAGGGGTAGCTGTGCGGGGCCGAGGCCGCTGTAAGCCCAAAAAATGCAGGAGGGGACGCACGACGAACAAGACGTCGACGCTGGACAGGATCTGGGACACAGCGCCGTAGCCGCCGCATTCGTTCAGCCAGTCGTCATTGAATTGAAAGAGGTCTGCGGCGAGGCTTTCGCGGGACGGAGAGAGGAGGAGGGCCTTTGAGTTGGGGTGAGCAGCGATATGAGTGAGACAGAGGTGGATGGGAGCAGAGGCATGGTAGGGACCGGTGAGGAGGAGGGAGGAGAGGGCGGGGAGCGTCGGGCTTGGGAGAGGGAAGAGAGAGGTCATTCCTTTTCAGGCTTTCATGGATCAGGTCTTTTGACATGCATCCATTTGCGACCTACGTCCTTCGCAGCTACTACAGAGCCACGGGCTGGAACGAAGACAATCTCTACGCCAACTTTACCCGCTCCTCCAATGGTATCTTCCCCCTCGCATCCTCCGTCCTCCCCTAGCTCACCGTCCTATCCTTAACAGCCATCGTCGACTTCACCGTTCCACGCGGTCTGCACCTGTCTATCTCCAAGTCTCCCAATGCCCTGTTCAGGACGACCTATTCTATGAACGCGCTGCCCTCTCTCAATGGCTCGCTCGGGTACATCTTCACCTCTTGCGACCTTGACGTGAAAGGCTCGGCGGATGTCCGCTTCAAGGACATGATCGACCGCTTCAGAGTCTATGAACAGCCCCGGAGACCCGAGGCCAAGGACGAAGTGTTTCTCGCGGGCGAACGAGTGGACAAACGTGGTGTGTGCTCATGCTCGATCTCCCGCGTCTCATGGACATCTCACCCCCGTCCTGGCCTCAGACTACTTGCTATATGGCCGCTTGTACGTACCGACGGGACGTCTTGACGCCTTGTACTCCACGCGACTGTCAGCGACGCTCCAAGCCCTCGTCGCCGCTATATCTGACCCTCGCTCCGACCTCTCGCAGTCTCGAGGCTCCCGCAATGGCGCTTCTCCCAGCAACATCATGCTGAGCCTGCAGCACGACACCGGGCGCTCGTGCACTGAGTACACCTACAGCGCCGAGGACAGCATGGTCGGCGTCCGCATGCTGCACAACTTCGGTCGCCTGGGGTCGCCCACGGATACCAGCACCGAGGAGGGCGAGCACTCGGGTGGCTCGTCCAACCCAAAGCGGATCGACGAGGAGGATGCGATGGAGGGCGGCTTGAAGGGACGCATTTCCGTCGGCGCGGAGGTCTACTTCAGCGCGAAGGAGCGGAGTGCAGGAGGTCGGTCACACCATCCTCTCCTCTCCTGACGCTTCATACACGTCTCTTACAGTGTCCACCGGCATCCGATTCACCACCCTCCCCGACGCCACGCCGCCGTCGTTCCAGCTCCCCCTAGAATCGCCGACCTCGCCCCCTGCGCCACAGCCGCCCTTCTCCCAGCCCCCCACGACCATCACCGCGCTGTTCAACCCTATGCTCGGACACATCTCCGCCGCGTATGCCGCCCGCGTCTCGCGCGACCTCAACCTGTGCTCGCGGTTCGACTTCAACGTGTACAGCTACGAGAGCGAGTGGACTATGGGCGCCGAGTGGTGGCTCCGCCGCTCCAAGCCCCGGCTTGGTGTCGACGCAGCGCGCGACGGCAGCGCGCCTGCAGATCCGCCGCCCACGGATGCGCCGTGGTCGCCCTATGAGGTCACTGGCGTCGTGAAAGCCCGGGCGTCGACCAATAATGTGAGCATACTATCAGATATGGATTGTGTGCGACACCCCTCCTCACGTCTTGATACAGGACATCGCCCTGATGTGGGAAGGTCGCCTGAGGAACATCTTGATCGGCCTCGGTGTCTCCTCGAACCTTTCCAGCCATTCAAAGCCGATAAAGTCCCTCGGGCTCGAGCTATCGTACTTCAGCTCTGGATGAACTTGGGTTGAGTACATGAACCAACGTGTCCCCATTACCGACGTGTTCGTACATACATCACGTCTAGGCTAATCAGTAGAAAACACAATATCCAAATCATGAATGACGCAGATCTGCATCTATGTACGACCGAAACCGTCAGTGAAATATTACACGAACGTCAAAATAAATAAAACGATGCACAGTATTATATGTAAGCGGGTAGCATGGGTATCAAACCAAGTAAACACCAAGACACAGCACAGATTCTCGGAGGCGGGAGCATTCATCGATCAAGCAACTATAAAACAGCAAACTATACATGAAAAAGCGAGCGCGGCCGAGTCTTTCAATCGGCATTATTCGTGAGGGCCCGCGTTGGCGTAGAGGCTCCCGGGCCCCCGAGTGTGCGCGCGAGCCTCGACAGCGCGTCGCCCGAAATGACCGGCCGGCGCGTGGCGCGGCGCGGCTCGGTCGCGGGCGGCGTGGACTGTGTGCGCGCGTGCTGCGCAGTGGCTCCTCTGGACTGCGTAGACCGGTGCGCGAGCTGGCCGACCGTGCGCGAGCGGCTGTGGGACATACTGTACGCGCGTTGGGTGACGGGGGCGGGGGTTATCTCTGCCTGGAGGCTACTGATGGCGGGATCGGAGGCGCTGGGCTTCGGGGCGTGGATGGAGGCTTCCAGGCCTTTCTCAACATCGGGATCGTTCTCGGGACACGTCTCTGGGACAGGCGGTCCGACGTGAGACAGTGCGTGCGGAAGCTCAGGTGAACACTTGTCGTTCTCCATAGATATAGACTTCGGGGGCGGGGAGACGACGGCGACGACTGCAGGTTTCGGAGGTAGGGAGGGGTGCGCAAGGGTACCCCTAATGGGGGATTTGAGTTTGGACTCGAACGAGACGCTTGGTTTGGGAGGAAGGGACGGGTGGAGGGACAGGCGCGGGGAGACGCCCGGGGGATCGGGGTGCGCAGACCCGTTTATCGACTCGACCACAGGAGATGACGGAGACTCCGAATTCTTGTCGTTTGTTACAGACGTAGTGGTACCATCTGCCTGAGCCTTGACGGGAGGTTCGGCGACTGTCGCAGCCTGAGGAACTGGTGCGGGCGCCACAGTAGTAAGTTGCCCTGCGCCATTGACAAGGGGTGACTTGGGCAACTGTTTGAGCGAATCGTCGAGTATTGGGGACATCAGCTCAAGCTTCCCTGCCTCTCCCACACTCGTGTTGACCGTCCCTGAGGAGCCCGTCGTGCTCGACGGTATACCCCAGTCGTCCAAATCGGGCAGTGTATCGTCGTCGTCTGCCCAGTCAATATGACTGCCCGGCGTCGCAGGTCTGTGCTCCATGGCTGTCGCGCGCACACGCTCAACAAAGTTGTCAATAGTGCTCTTCGCATTGTGACTCGGCGCGGCAGGCGCTGGCACGAGATGGACATCCTTGGTGGGCACCTGCAGGGACACACCGACGGAATGGCTCTTCGGCCTCTGCTGTCTTGCCGTGGCGGAAAGGTCAGGGATTGCAATCTGCTCGGGAGTAATAATCTTCTTCTGCTGCTGCAAGTACCTGCGGTGGGAGGTCTGGCTCGGGGACACGGAGACGTTCGTGGGAGGTCCCTTGAGTGGCTCCACGACTAGTGAGGCAGGCTCGATGCTCACAGCCGACTTGGGCTGAGCAGGCGTCGGCTGACTCGGAGTATTGCGTCGTGTGGCAGACTTCGACTTGGTCGAGTGTTCTGTGCTGGGGAGGGTCAAGGATGTGTTTCTGCTGGACGCAGCGGCTGTGTCAAAAGATGGTGCTATCGAAGGCGGGTCGTGTTTCGCAGGCTCTGTAGTCTTGGGCTGTGCGTCCGAGGTGGAAGCAGTGACGGAGGGCTTCCCCTCACGAGGAGCGGCTGATGCACGAGCACTTCCACGGGCTCCCCTAGTACGCTCGCCTCTCCTGGCACCACCGCGTCCCCCTCTGCTAGGTTCACGGAACGCAGAACTGGTCCCACTTCGTCCCCACTCGGTAGATTTGGTCATTGAGACTGCTGGGGGTGCTTGCGATGGTCTCGGGGGAAGAGTAGCCATGGAAATACGTTAAGAGATAGGGCTACCACTGCAGGTGTACGGGCATGAGACATCCGTTCTCGGTTCGGGCGGTGCCGGCGAGCGACTCACCGGCTGGCTTCAGCAAGTACAGGGGTAAAAGGCTTAGATGTTCGAAAGCAAGAGATATCGTGAAGATGGAGCAGGAACAGGCTGCGTAGAGTAGAGGGGTGATTGAACACGTTAATATTGCCAGAGACACCGCCATTGTCCGGTGCCCACCAAACATGGATAATCATCTGGCAGATGTGGCGGAAGCTGCGCCGCGCTCGTTCTTCTACTAATCCCATTCATCGTTACCCATCATGTCCAAGGCATCACAACCAGAACTTAAGAAGGTACACACGCTCCGCCACGATGCCTGCCCTTGACCCGCTAATTCTCCCCACAGTTTATGGATAAAAGGCTTTTTGTCAATCTCCAGGGCAGCCGTAAAGTTAGCGGCACCCTGCGTGGCTATGATCTTTTCCTGAACTTGGTCATCGACGACGCGATAGAGGAGACGACGCCTGCGCAGAAACACCCAATTGGCACGGTGGTACGTTACCCGTTTGCCTGCTCCAACGTGATTGTTCGTCGTGTTGAGCGGTGGCACTAATGTATTTTTCCTGCCCTAGGTCATACGTGGCAATAGCGTCACGTCAATGGAGACGTTAGAAAGTATACGGTAGCAGGTATTCGCTCTCGATGTGTGGAGCAGATGTGAGAATCAGATGCAGGATGGGGAAGCATGTTGACGACATGTGGCTGGTATGCTCCATTGTTACTTGCCGTTGTTCTCTTCATCCAGTGTATTAGCACGTTGATCTGTCGTGAAAACGTATCACCCCTGCTCGTGTCAAGCTCATGTATTTTACCAGCTCATCTGATTAACTTTGAATGTGTACACAAGACGAGATGGGCAACACATATATCAGATGTAGTCCAACAATTGATATTAATTGTTCACAAAATCATAACAACCTGGATAATTGATATACATGGAACCCATTTGTATCCCACAACATAGGGTTAGGGTTAGCTCTTCAAACCAACATTAAAAAAATGGCCCACCCAGCCCGAGGGCCGAAGCAGGACAGAAAAATATTCCGACGGTGCATGAGCCGAAGCCCATACAAACCATGAGTTCCCCTTGAGGACAAGGTCGCCGTGCTATGAGAGGCCCCCACAGCCCACAAACCCAGGTATATGAAGGGGCCTGTGCCATCAAGGTAAGTATGAAGATTTCAAAACATAGGCCATGGCCTTCATATACTGCAAGTTGTTGCGCACGGACCACATAATTTAGGGCAGGTGAGGTTCCAATGTTAATTCCAGTTACATCGATAGGCAAAGCTCACCATGAACAACTCAACAGAGCTAACGAGATCATGGAAAAAATCTGCACATATCGCCACAGCACATGCTATCATTGTAGCAAGCTGCGTAAAAGCATGAATGGTATAGGACAAAGAGATGACATATGTGTATACGTGCATGTGCGGCTAGATGAGGTTTCTACTATATACAGTAACGAGCTGATAGTATCACAACGGTGAGAGAACAGTACGAATGAATGTACACGGTCACGGCACAAGTGATGCGGCAGCATGAATATAGAATTAGATATGATGTGCAGGTGAGATGATTGAACTATCGGCGTTGACGGAAAGGAGGGGCGAAATACATACGGTATCGTAGGCAATGAACACCGGTATCATCGTGAAGCAACAAAGATGCGGGACAACAATAAAAGGTGTTACACAACAAAGTCAAGGAGCAAGGGCGCATGGACTTTCTATGAAACCCGCATGGGGCTCTGTGGCGGATCAACGCTACCAGTCACATTCGCCGGATTCCTTGCGAGAGGACTAGACTCTGGAGGAGCAGCCCCTGAACCACGCTTATGTCTCCTCCCTAGAAGAGTGGCACCATCAATACTCAACTCGAAACCGCCTCCATTTCTTCGCCTGGGCTGATCGCGTTGGCCTGCTCGGCCATCGTATATGTCTTTAGCTAGAACTTGCACTTGCTGGTGGCCACGGTGTTGCGTAGGTACGACGACTTGATCCTCGTCCTCGTCTTCCTCATCATCCTCGTTGAGTCCCCCAAGGAGACCGGCAGCACCCGCACCCCCGCGGCCTTTATATGCGCGGCGCCTGGCGCCTTCCTCTTCCATTCGATGCACCGCATAGGTTATATCGAATGCCTCCTTGAGCGTTGCAAGGCCAGGAGAACGTGCATCTCGCCCTCCGCGTGCGGCGACGAGAAGCGGCGAGTCAAGCGGAGCAGATACTTGTGGTGTTGGAGGCGGAGGACCAGGGGCAGCAGTGCACCAAGGGTGCTCAAGGAATTCGTCAATGGTGTAACGTTGAGCTGAATCGACGCAAAGTAGATGTGTTATAAGATCTTTAGCTAAAAAGTAAAAATAAAAATATCAGTAAAAACCATCAAGACAACATGACCATGACATCTTACCTAGAGGATTGATATCATCCCACCATGGGCTTAAGAAAGTGAAGTAACCCTTTGCAACTTTCTCGGTGAGCACATTGATGCTCTCATCGTAGAAAGGCGGGAAGCCACACAAAAGCGTGTACAGCACGCAACCCAACGCCCACATGTCAACACTTTTGGAATATCGCTCGTCCTTTACAATTTCTGGGGCAGTATAACCCACAGTTCCACAGGGTGTCATGGTCTCTTCATTCCATACGACCTTGGATAGACCGAAGTCCGCAATCTTAACGCGACCGATTCCGCCACCGCCAACTCCGGGTATGAACTCACCCTCATCCTCTTTCTCTTCATCGTACTGGCGGTGTACGAGATTTTTAGAGGGTATGATGGGTATCTGCTCAAACAACAAGTTCTCAGGCTTGATATCCCTGCATAATATATGAGATCCGACTGGCGGATAAGGATACAGGAACTTGCCGGTGGACAACACCTCTCTCCTCATGAAGATAGCGGATGCCATGAGCGACCTGGACGATGACATGTCTGGAAAGATTCTCGCTGAAATACGTAAGCTTGACGATCTGATGGAAAAGCTCGCCACCCTCCATCACTTCAATGACGGGGTAAGGTCAGATGTGAAGACAGAGGCAAGTACTGACGTACACTCAAGGACCAGAAAATAGTGCTCAGGTGACTCGGAGAAAGAGAAAAGTTTAACAATAGAGGGATGACTTGCGCCACGCATGATCTGAACCTCTAAAAGGTGGATAGGTTGTTCAGACATAAGCTGAAGCACCGTTGTCTAGTGGCTCACCTTTGAGGATATTGGCACGCTGAAAACGAAACGAGTCAGCCGAGGAGGGTTGGGATGGTAGGATCAAAACAAAATGGGGAAACAAGAAAAGATAGGAATACTGCACCTCTGTTGCGCGCGGTTTCTTCTTGAATCGAGGATTAAGATGTTTCTCACTGGCCTGATCGCATTCATAACGGAAAAAACCGCGCGCAGAAGTTGAGGATATGTTAGTGGAGTAGAAGAGGGAGGATATTGAGATGAAAACGGAAAGACACCAACCTGCGAAGCACTAAGTTCAAATTTGCGGACAACCTTTACTGCACAAATTACGATTACTTAATAGAGGGATAAGTTAAAGCCAGAGCGGATCGTACCAGCTACTTTGTGGCTAGATATGATGTCGACAGCTTTGTAGACATTGGAGAATGCACCACTAAAGCAGATGATGTCAATTTTGTGGAAAGAGAGCGCGGAAAGCGGTAATGAAGATGAGCTTACTCTCCCATCTTGTCATGCAATGTGTAACGCTCTAGGCCCTTGTAAGTGGGCATCCTGGATCTAGACTCACGCTCTCCGCGAACGATGTTCTCAACTTGACAGGTTGCTTGTGAGGATGCAGGAGGAGGTTGTTTGTGGGATTGTGGCTGAGCCTGGGACTGCCGGCGCTCGTCGCGGTGGCGATGCTGAGACTGGTGCTCTGATGGGTGGAGAGTGTCAGGGTTGTCGCAAGAGGATGAGGAAGGGTCAGGAGGAGAGGAGGAAAGATCTGGGGTTTGTTTATGGTTGTTCTTTCTATGTCTGACGAAATCTAGAACACGGAAGGGGATCAGTGAAAAGATTGTAGGAAAGGGCCCGATAAGGAAGGCGACGGACTCTTGAAAGCATCGACGACGGCACCTGATGGCATGATGGCTGAGATGAAGGAAAGGACGAGAGAGCGCGTTTCTGAATCATCCATGGCCACCCTCTCCTCTGACGTCACTCTGCCACTCGTACGTCATGCGACACTCAATAGCTATACTACTACGTCATGTACACAATTCTCTCCTCCTCCCTCCGCCCCCCGATCCCTCGTCGTCTCGCCGGCCTCGCCACCTCTCCAACATGCTGTCCTCCACGTGGCGACGTCGGCGGTGACAACACCACCTCCGTTCTTGGCGGCGTATGTATCAATAACAGACGCTGAGCCGCTCATATCAGTATCGCCCTACTCGGTCGTCGTTGCTAACGCACCTGCGCGGGGGACAGCCCCAGCAACCCCATCGTGCTCGACTGCTCTCTCAACGCCGGAACGTCTCTCGTGTCGCCTAGTACAGCCATCGTCCCCCTCCTTCCATCCCCCCTCGCTCCCGCCACTCTTTCTCCCTCCCCTCTCTCCGCATCTGCAACTTTACTTTCATCGTCGGAAGGCACCCAAGCGATGATCCACACTCCGGCGAACGTTGCCGCGCACCCATACACAAATGTCACCAACTGATGGAAGTTAGCCCGCCGGAAGTCTCCGTACAGAATTGCAGACCCGACAATGGCGGAAAGATTGAATAGTACGAATTGTGTAGGAATTACGACCTGAATGCCATGAATTGTCGTAAGACATCCACCAGTTCCTTGTGCTCACTTTACTATCAAAACGCATTAGTGCTCGGTTAAGGTATCTTATTTGGCCGATGCCCGTCCCAACCAAGACCTACGTCATCGTTCAGTCACGTGAGACGCCCCTCAAGCTGATGCTCACTGCGATGACAGGAAAGGTTATCCATTCTTTAAACATGACGATCCACTCCATCGTCAATAACGTCGATATGGCCTTCGTCGTGAGCACCGTAAAGCCGCCTTGCATCCGCACTGAGCATCGAAGCAGCTCATTTAGGAGTCAAAGGACGTACCGAATAGCGCGCATAGACCGACATCTACATACACCCATCGTTTTCCTGCTTGGCCTTCTGAAAGACCGGCTAGTAAAATCGCACATACGATGTATACGATCGAATACATGACAAAGGCGCGTTGCGAAATAGCTGCAATGAGCGCCTCTGGCGAGAGGCGCATGTCCGATGGATTGGACGAGAGCACAACGGTCACTGCACCAAGGATCGCGATCATAATTCCGAGGAGGTCCAGCTAAACAAAGCTCGTGAGGACTACGACGACATCCACAGGATGCGCTCACTTTGCGAAAGCATTCATGCAGGAGAAGCGGGGCGAAAAGACAGTTTGCAATGAGCGCAAACTACATCATTGTGTGATATTACATGCTCAGCCTGAGAGTGCGATATCAAGTGAACAACTCACCGTGCCTAGTGGAGCCACGACCGATGCGGGAGCGAACGCGTATGAGATAAAATTCCCAAGCTCGCCAACATTCATGAGCAGGAAGCCCAACCACCTGAAGCCTCGCCTTCCGTGATGCACGTACAAGGGATGGGGAATTCACCCACCAGAGCTTCGATTTCAGATAGTTCGTCTCCTGCCCCTTGGACATCCTACCACCCTCACCACCATCCCTCCGCCTGCCCTTGTTGCCGCTCGCACGCGTTGTGTGGACGGTGTTCCTATCTGGGCCCTTGTTATCCCATCTAAACACATTTCCAAGCGTCCTCCACGCCTTTGCCTTCGCACCTGCCGCCCGCGGCCGGGGTATGCTCTCTGGGATGACTTCTGTAGTGACCGCACCGTATGTGCGTACTCCCTGCATGGCGCTGGTACGGTTGGGAATTGTGGATGAAGAGCTCGGGGAAATGGGAATGAGGGGCTGGCTCTCAGGCGCATGCAGCTCCTCGGCGTGCGTCCACAACTCGCGTGTGTCCCTCATTGTTCTTGGAGAGCCTGCACAAGCTCGCGCCCGTTCTTGCCCCTCCTCATCGTCTTCGCTGTGGTTATCATACCCTTCCCTCGCTCTCTCCTGGCTGTTCTCAGTCCCATCCACAACAATCCCAGGGCGGCGCGGACCTTCGTTGCCGATCCCGTTGTGCGTAGCACGCGCATTCTCAAGCTTGTGGTGAGCGAGCTTTTGCAAGTTTAGGGCGAGACTGATGAGTACATTGCCCGCGATAGCGACGCTGATACCTGCGACGGTCGTGGGGTCGACGTTTGGAAACTCGATGCCATCGATGCCACTCATGAGGGCGTCTACCTGGAGATACGGAGAGGGCATAGCACGAAGTAAGGGGAGGCCAGGAGGAGATTGGGAGAGGGAAAAGAAAAAAGTAGAGAGGATGGAATGGGTTTGTGATGCCGCCACTTGCGGCATCTCCGTGCCGAAGGCCGAGCTGGACAACGCGAGGCCTGCTGCGACGTCACGTTCTAACCTTATTATTAGTACTTGTCTTTTCTTGCCTACCTCCCTTCACTGTTGCATCCAACGACAAATGCAAATGCGTGCCAGGCACACTGCCCATGATGTCCCTTCTTTTCCCGTGTACTGTGCCGCCTTTCTGTCCCCGTACGAACTCGTCCTTGGCGGCGGAGGCGGCACTTCTCGAAGCGGAATCAAGAACAAACTGGTGCGTTTATGGTCATCGTGCCGTAGCTGACTCTCGTGGTCTGACGGTACATGTGCAGCGGCTGTATCGTGTAGATGATGTTTTAAACATGGAGCTCGTCGACGAGCTGGAGCTCGACAATGGCGAGGATGCCCCCATGAGCATGGCCGCTCACCCTAATGTAAGCTGCCTTTACCCTCTTTGCATGCTTCAGGATGTGCTTAGCGGTGCAGGGTGAGATGTTTGTCTGCGGAATCAACAGTTCAGCCGAGAAGATGGAGAAGGGCGAGAACCTCAACTGTCGAGTATACGAGGTTCAAGATAACAAGTGCGTCTCACCCCTTAGAATCACCCCACATCGTGCAACCTAACATCTATTCTTCTATATCAGATTGATGCTCTTGACGGCACTGGGCACGCTGAATGCGAAAGACACCGATGATTACCAGGTGAACAACAACTCCATACTGTGTCGTTTTGTAATCTCTCTCATCCTTGCATCAGCGCGTCACTGTTCTTTCTCCGGATGGGAGATATCTTGCTGCAGCAGGGACACACGACGTCAGTGAACCGTCAATGAACTTGATATATCCTAATCTCTGCACACAGTTATCCATCCTTTCATTGCCAGCCCTTGCAACTGTTACGACACGTACTGAACAAGGCGAAATCTACGACGTTTCATTTACTGCCTCAAAGGTGCGTTACATGAGTATTGTTTCCCCATTCGGCTCATGAAACGTATCGTTTTATAGGTTATTGTTACAACGACCATCAATCTGCTCGTGTATTTGCTTTCAGAAACGGCAGACGGCGGATCGTCGGACAAAAAGAAGGGGAAACAAAAACAGAAACTCAGCACACAAATGGACCTCAACCTTCTGCGCACCGTCGAGCGGCCGAAGTTGCCCAAATGTAACACTGGTGGTGTGTTTCGTGCAGCCAGGTATGGTCAGGCAACACAGAGAGTTAGGCTTGATAAATGATTCAGTTTACGATACTTGTAGATTCCATCCACAAGATAATCGGGCATTCTATACGGTTATGAACACAAGTCCTTCAAGGGAACGCGGCGCGAAGTCGACACTGAGAAAGGCGTTCATTGTGAGGTGGAATGCGGAGACCTGGAAGGTGGAGAAAATGCGGAAGGTAGCGGACAAGGGTATCTCAACGTTTGAGATCAGGTGCGGGAAGCTCATCCATCTCTTACCGGCATTAGCATACTCAACGTTTTATAGTCCGAATGGAAAGTGGATTGCCTATGGGACGTCAGATTGCACAGTTGGACTTCTAGATGCATATACGCTGGCTGTAAGCTCGTGACTCGTTGCTGGTGTAATAATGGGTCCCTGACAGTCATCCAGCCTTTATTAAGCATTCTGAAGTCACACGGGCTTCCCTCAACGGTAATCAAGTTCGATCCGACCTGCACTCTACTGGTATCGGGCAGCGCGGACAATACATTCCGGATGATTGCAATACCGGAAACATTGGGAGATAGCTGTAAGCTTGTGTTACTGAGCTATCTTGAGTTTTACTTCTGATTCAACTCCTTTCTTCATAGCTTGGAGCAGTCTTATTGCCATCCTCTTCGCCATCTTTATTATTCTCTTTGCAGTCGCTATCCAGTTGTATATGAGTGGTCTCCTTTAACCCATTCATAGTATATGCCTAGAGTTCTTTGGACCACTCTTCGGACTAAATATTGTACATTCTTACTTTGAAGTTATTTTATGTTTTCCCACTTCGCAGATACATGGACCTAATAAATTAGAACGTGGTACGAAATATGTGCTGCAACGCCAGTACTAATCATAATCGTCCTCTTCCACCAATTTTCTCTTCACGCCATTCGTGGTTGGCTCCGCGGACGACGCTACCTCATCCATCACCTCATCACCTCCGCTCTCTTCGTCATCACCGCCTGCAAACAACCCATCCTCTTCGTCGCTACCCTCCTCTACCTCATTTGGCACCGCCGCAATGGGCACCTCGATACCAACCATGTCGATGTCCGAAGGTGACTGTACAGGGGCAACTACACTTATCGCAGGAGGCACCACGTTCTGTTGGGCGGGTGCAGGGATCGCTGCAGGCTCCATGTCCTCGTCCTCATCCTCGTCCTCCGACGCAGACTCTACGACCTCCTCAATCTCCTCGTCGTACTGCTTCACGGTGGGTGGGGGGCGGTTCGGGACAAGGTCAAAGTCGACGGCGGTGAGGCACTCGCTCGCAGGAGGAAGGCGGACGCCGAAGATCTCGGGCACGGTGGGCAGGGGCTGCGCATTGATCTGTGTGGCCAGGGAGAGGGTGTACTGGTGTATGACGTGCACTTCATATCAGAAGCTGCTGAAAGAAGTACAGAGGGCGCGGGGACCCACCTCCTTGGGCACGCGCCCACCGAACTCCCAGCCAACGCGGGCCTGCACGGCGAGCACGACGTCGTCCATCTCGACCTTGCCAGTGCGGCCAGCGTGCTCGGCGTACACGAGGGCGTCGGAGAGCGTCTGCGCAGTGTAGCGGTGGGAGAACTCGAGCAGCTGATGCAGTACGGCGGGCTGGGCATCTTGCACAGTGGGCGTGGACGCGAGGAGCAGCGCAATAGCGCGCGCGGTAGGTGGGAGGGAGTCCGCGGTCGCATTGGCGGTGCTGCGCGACATCACATGGGCTGGTGTGAGTGGCGTCGTGAGTGGCGTCGTGGCGAGTGGCGAGTGGCGGGTTGACGGAATCAGGCGGAGTTGCCGTATGCAGGCAGAGGGGTGGTGGCCGGGGCGCCGACGCCACAAGATTTCAACTCCGCGCTGCGCCCATGGTTCTGGGTCGGAAGGCCGTTGACTGACCTTACCGCCGACTTTCTCCAGGCTACACTCACTGTCTCACATCACACACAATGTTTTACTCATCCCTCGCTAGAACCGTCCTTGCTGCCGCCCCTCGCGCCAGCACACTATCTGCTCGCCCCGTCCTAACCCGTGCGTACCACGAGAAGGTTATTTCTCACTACGAGCGTCCCAGAAACGTACGTCATGCTGTTCTCCGGCTGTTTCAACTTTTAATCTGATAACGCCTTCTGCTGTACAGGTGGGTTCGCTTCCCAAGGATGACTTCAATGTTGGTACGGGTCTGGTAGGGGCACCTGCGTGAGTTATCTTTCTTTCCCGCTGCAGCCGTGTCATCTTCGACATGTCTATGTCGTCTTTGCCGCTGCCGTTGCTGTTGCCACTAGACCTATGTGCTGACACAACGCTTTGATAGGTGTGGAGACGTGATGAAGTTGCAGATTCGTGTCGACGAGAACGGCGTCATCTCTGATGTCAAGTTCAAGACGTTCGGCTGCGGCAGCGCAATCGCATCGAGTTCCTATCTGACTGAGCGTGTAAAGGGTCTCAGCTTGGAGGAGGCTGGGAAGATCAAGAACACAGAAATTGCAAAGGAGCTCGCTCTCCCACCAGTCAAGTTGCACTGCTCTAGTATGTTGCCTACACCACCCAATCTCATTCCCGATGACTAACGCTTGACACCACTTCTCTAGTGTTGGCCGAAGATGCCATTCGGTCTGCCATTCGTGATTACCACTCCAAGCGGCAGAAGATGGCGGACCCGAAGAAAACAGGATCCATCGACGTTACGCAGAGCGCTGCCACTAGCGAAACAGTAGCTACTGCACATCCAGGCGAGATGTAGTCGCTCATACATACAGTGTTGTTTCTTTGCTTGCTGAGTTACCTTACCCCCTTCCATACTTTCGGAGCAGTGTATGATAACCTTCGCATGTCTTGCTTTTTTTTATGTGCCTTCACAGAAAATCTGGAATGTTTAAGCGGACTACACAGTGCATGTGCGGACTAATTATGCGAAAGCTATAGACAATATCTATGTTTTACCGTGGCTGGTCGAGCCTTTCTGTCCGACAAAGGAGAAAGTACCACCAGCAAACCAACGTTCGTTGGCCTCTTTTACACGCTGAGCAGCAGCAGGATTTGTGAGCTCGAAACCTATGCATGCGGTATGTCAGCGAAATACAGTGTGTGGACAACGAGCGATGTCATACCTTGCACTGGGGTAATCACCAGCGAAGATGCTGTTCCAGACGCTTGTGACGATTGCGCAGCCCGCGTAAGTGCAGCTGTCCGTAGCCGATTCGTTTTCGACATCTTCGCTGTGAGACACGTAATGCATGAGCACCGTTTCACAGTAGAAGATGACGTAAGGAATTTACCGCGACTCTTCGCCTCGCCCATGTTGGCCCTGACTTTCCCAGTGCCCACACCGATCATTCCCAGGCCCTTCGTCTGGTCGAACGCGCCGACTTCCTCTTCAGCCTCGCCAAATGCCATGCGGTTGGAGAGCTTGCGAAGCTCTGTCTGCGCGTACGCTTCCTTGGCCTTGCGTGCCCTCTTCCCGCCGCGGCGCTTCTTGGGCCCATCGTTCGGGATGGGCAGCGCCTTGACCACTTTGGACGGCGGTGGGGCAGTCAACCTATCCAGTTGTTTTTCAATTTTGTCTCGTAACTCTTCACCATAGTCACCTACACTCGACCGCTATTAGCAGATAAAGCATAACTCCGATCAATACGCACCGGTCCGCCGCTGGCGTTCCAGGTCCATCCGCACTCCTAAAATACACTTTGCGCCTACTATTTTCTGCATCTTGAGCTGATACTCTGGTGGCGTCTGTTGCACAATGTCGGATTGGTAGATGAAGCCCGTGTGTCGGCGTTGAGTAGCCGTCGAGAAGCCGGCTGTTATCTTCTTTTGTGCGCCGAGCAGCTGCGACAACCACATAATTTGATCAAAGGTGTCTTCTAAAAAACACTTGAGACAACTTACATATACATTGCAAGCGGCTAATTTTGCAAGGCCGTTAAGACCGCCAGCGACGCCAAGAAGTTTCGCGGCTGTAGTAGTCCCAACAATAGCTGACAAGTTTGGAGCAAGGACGTTCATCCGCGAGCTCACGTACATGAAGATCTAATATTTCGATTTTTCAGTCTAAATGGCTTTTGATTGACGTCTCACTGCGCACCTTTTTACGAGCCTCTTCAAGACGGTCCGCTAAATCGCATGCCCTTTCTACAGCTTGCCAGTCCTTCTCCGTCAATGTCTGCCCTGAAGTGGTAGTTGCTGTAACGAGAACACTCATGATGATAGCTGGGGGGAGAACGCCTTGAAGGTCCACCTTGGTTGGATCCTTGTAGGGGTTCGTTAGTACCCTCGACTAGCAGACATGCATTTCCGACTTACTTCGCTGTTCGCCAAGATGCGCACGGAGCGGATATACATGTTGGGGTCAGCAACAAGCTGCTCGAGTTCCGGGAACTTTGGGGCGTAATGGTCTCGGATGAACTGAATGCAATACAAAAGGAAAGAGGGTCAATACCTAAGTCCGTTAATGCGACCAAAAGCTACTATTTGCCTTGTGCACGACAAGTATCTCGTTGTCCACGTCCACGGACAGATTGTTGGCCTGCACGATAAGGTTGTATTCGGGATTGGAGTGTGCAGGCATGGACATTGCGTCTGCCGACGAAGGACTAGCCTGGTACTTCTGTATTTCCTGCAGCAAACCTTGTGTCAAAATAACAATACCCTGGTCGCGGTCATGTGGCACACCTTCAGAATGTCACTCATCCGCTTACTCCCCTCTAGTTTTGCAACTTTGGTCACGTCGTCCACGCTACCCAGCTCCATCCTCTGCACTTCCTCCGCATCGAGCTCGTCTGCGGGCCGAACACCACCCTCCAGTACAAGTTCGCTTATCTTCTTCGAGTCTGCCCCACCTCCGTCTCCATCTCCCTCGCCCTCACCCTCTGACATTTCAGTATCTGAGGCTGATGCCTTGCGCTTGACACCATTTATGGAAGATTTCGCCTCTTGTTCCTCCTCATAGTTTCCGCCGTCATCTGAAAACCCATCTAAGTCGGCCAAAAGCTCGTCAGCGAGACCACTCATGATGGTAAGGATATCGTTCAGGAGGCAGGATGGGAATGTGAATCGTCTATGAAACAGCACTTGTACTGTAACAAGCTGAACGAAGCGTTTAATGATTACATAAACAACTATGTGAACTCTGCCACCACATCAAGAATTGATTTGCTGATCACGCTAGAACAAACCCATCGTCAAATTGTAGGATAAAAGAAACAAAAGATGGTGACTATGAAACTCACAGCACGAACACTGGGGGCGACTGATTTCGTACTGGACATGCGTAACGAGCACACATGCTTTACAAGTGAAGGAGGTCTTGATGTTTTTACAACAGCCACTCTATAATTACAATTTTGCCCACAGTCCATCTCCAGGCACTTAGGCCAGACCCGCCGCAATCAGCTCATTTGTTCAGGCAAAGGATGATCAGGAGCCCCCAAGGTATTATACAGACGATCACCCTATGAAATAAATATAAATCTTTGTCAGACCCAAATACGATGCGTTAAAACATAGGGCCTCACAGTGTCCCCCAGCCCTGGTGAGATCAAACCTTGAGGAGTTAGGCTTGAGTCGACAGCTGCTACCCATATCTACCGGAACCTCGCCATGAATAAACGGCCAAGGAATATACACACAAGACTGACCTCTAGACCAGGGAATGAACTTTGCACGTGTTTCAATCCGTCTTTAGACGCTAGGATGCAGAGTAGCTTGATCTTTGAAACTAAAGAAGTGATGGTTCCATCGAACATCAGGATAGCTGATACTGTACGACATACTTGGTAAACCCCAATCAGTGAGCATGTGCAATGCAGCCGTTGCTGTCCCGCCTGTGGCAATCAATGGGTCGAGGAGGAAACACATATCTATGGGCACGGCAGCAGGCAGCTTCGAGTAATCTGAGCATTACAGGTGAAACCACCGGGATATAATGTTCAAATATACAAAGAACCCACATTCTACAGGCTGCAGTGTGACCTTTTCTCTGTATAGTCCCAGATGATATACTGGGGCATCACTGATTGTAAAGGTATACCCTGAGTACAGATACAGACCACGATGCTCGAGGGAGACTCACGGAAACAAGGCCAATATGGCATCTGACATTCCAAGACCAGCACGCAAGATCGGTGCGAGTCCGATCTTAGGTTTTACAACAGTTCCTGTGAAAGAGCTGATTGGTGTTTGCTATTGTTCTTGACGCATCAGTACGTAGGGTTGATAACAGACATCTACAACTATCATACCCCTTGGAAAGACTGCTCTTCAAGACTACGACTCGCCTCATAGCCAAGCATGTAGCTGATATTATGAATACCCTGCATTGCGCGTTAGACCGCGATGTCGACGACTCTCCAAACAGAATGTCATATACCTCCCGGAACTCTTTAGACGTCGTGGATGTCTGACGCAGTCTCGATAGGCGTGCTCTTGCAAGCGGGTGCGATAAAACATTGGCAGACATGATGCCAAGAAGCAGACAGGAGGGGATGCAATGGGGATATGGACAACTCTGCAGCCGCGGGCGGCAGACATGTAAAACTCCGAGATCGACTAGACTCGGTATGTCATGCGGGTTCTGAGCTAGATATATGACGTCGCTCAATTCAGTCGAAACGACAGCAACTTTTTGAAGGCCATGTCTCGCAGTGTGGCTACAACTACACATAGGTATGCACAGATGTACCGTACATCCATAGCAGCGCATACAACTACTTCACCGTCGCTTATATTCACATGGCTTCAAAATGTGACCCTTCGACAACAAAAATTTCCAGTTTACCCGTCGGTACCTAGGGACCTTCTCAAATTCAAGCAGAGTGAAGTGTGTGTTGCGTTTGTCCTATGCAGATTACTGAGCTCAAACATCAGATCAATAGAACGTGAGACTGACTTGAGACTTGGATTTGAAGCCAAAAGATTCAATATACGATGCAAAGTCATCAACGCTAGTAAATCTACTGGTCGCCTCTGCAATCTTCAGCTCGCCTCTGAAAGTCTGAAGGTCAACAGATAGGATGTCTAGTTTTCTCATCACTGACCCTAGCCGAAGAATTCTCCATGACTCTCGGATGCAATTTGGCCAGTTAGTACCCATCAGACTGAGTGCGCATACTACAACATCCACAATTTGACTATATCCCGAGGCGCTTTCACCTTCAATCTCTTCCGAACCAGGCAAAGGCAAGTGACCAAAAATGTCTGCCTCCACTACGAAAGCGCCATCAGACACAAGGTCATATGATAACACAGTGAAGCCCTTGGGATTCAATGTGCGAGCGAGAGCCGCATCTCCGCATCCGAGGTCAGCGATGACAGTCTTTCGGGGATGGGAAGATAATGCGGAGACATAATGTGAAACAGGATTCGACGGCCAAGTATCGACCTGGTGGCGAAAGCCTTTATGGTACTGAAGAATGTGGGGCGTCAGCGACAGGAGACGTCAGCCAGAAATTGAGGTACTTCAGTGAAGATACTAGGATCTTTTTGCATCATGTTATGAGCGTCAGTGCTATTTGACTTATACAAGACTTCGTTGATCCACCTGAACCAGAACGTTAACACGACCCCAAGTTCACAATAGTGTGGGATACACGCGGATGCAAATCAACGCACCTGAAACGTGCACCTCCCAGGCTATTTTTCATACTACTCTGCAGCGTAGTTAGACGTGGACTCAGAAGACTTAGTTCATTGCATGATGATTCCGATGGGATATACTCAGGTGCGGATGGATCAACCGCCTTTCCCTTTTTATGTCTTTTTTCACGTTGATCTGAGGATGTCAGATGTGAAGTTTCTTCTGCTATAGATGATGGCGTTTTCTGAAGCATCTTTGTGGTTGAATGCTTTTTGCCCTTGGAGCTGCGAGAGCGTGCATCGTTTCTACATGCATCATTTGGTTTTGGTGGTAGTGGGTTGTTACGAGCGCTAGGACCCCTTTTCTTCTTCGTCTTCTCGTCCTTATCGCCCCCGAGCGTAATAGCTCCGTCATCCTTCAACTTCTTCATAAGTTTTTCGACATTAACCTCGGAAGGACGGATCGTGTGTGTTCCATCACCGCTGGACCGCTTGCGCTTCCGAGAATGTTGTGCAGGGTCAGGTACCGGGGCAGAAGGAACGGACCATCCAGGGACCTCAAATAGAGACATAATGAGTGGTTAGGTGTACACGCTCAAGCTGAGACCAGCTTCGGAACGCCGAAAGGTTCCGCGTAATGTTGAGTCTCGTGACTTTTCCGATTGCTGTAAAAAAAACACCGTGGAGCCGATCCGAGTCTCGTCAAGCACTCTCACCGATCTTTCCTGTATCTCACACACCTGGAGACCACTATGACGGTCGGTTTGTCAAGTCCAACAACGCCTTTGTCGACATCGAGTTCATTCAGCCTTTCTACCAGCTCCACGGTTGCTGGAAGCAATCTTGAGCGGATATTGAATAAACCGTTGCTTGCAGCATCGGACCTCGTCGAATTTATATCATCTCGTTCATCTTCTAGCTCCAGTGTTTTCATCTATGATCTTGCCGAGCAGGCAGGATTCGGTTCCTTGACCAAGTCTTGGTCACAGTCGGATGGGGACACTGCTCCAGTAGTTGCCTTGCAGACCAGGACCGGTGCAAGCCTCAGTTTGGTCGGCAGACTCTCTCAAGGAACAGGCCGGGACGCTGCCAAAGGCACTTTCCTCACAGCTTATACGACACCCACTGGTTTTGCGGGGATGATACCGTGGCTATCTCATCTTCCATCCCCCACACCTGAAAGTAAACTCGTCATTCAAATACCTACTGTAACGCCAGTTGGAGGCAAATTCCTGCTTTCTCCCACAATCTCACCCCTCAGCTCATCCTTGATGATTTTACGTGACAGCTTCATCATTATACTCTCGGCTACACCCCAAGAATCTGTGGACCTCGCTGCAATCGCGTACAAGCTTCCATCCCACGTCGTACATTTCTTCGACCATCACAGCTCTGCTCGAGAACTCGGTAGGCTTGCAATCCCTCCACTTCCATCTAGAGATGGTGTCGTTACAACGCTCGACGACGTCTTGAGGGAGACGAACTATAGTCATTTCGAGTATGCTGGAGACACAGGCGCTAGAGTTGTCTTTGTCGTCCTCAATGGACCTCTTGCTCTGGCAATCAAAGCAATTGCTTCTCGTACTTCCCGCTTTGGGGTTATCGTCGTTAGAGTCCTTCGACCGTGGAATCAACACGCTTTTATGGGATTCGTACCATCTACCGCCGAGCGCGTGTATGTCGTGGATGATGTTCCTGCGGCGGGAACGCAGGGTTTCCTGTACGCGGACGTCTTTCTCAGTTTTATGCCCATTTCAGGAGCGAGACCTACCATCCACGTGCAACCCATCACGCCTCTCCAGGGACTCGAGTACCTGAACAGGCCTTCCGCACTCTTGTCCCTCATCTCAAGTTTGTTACCTTCCCCTCCGCTTCCCTCAGCCTTGGCGTTATCGAACAACAGCAAGCTGCTGTTTTTCAGTAGTCCCGGAACCCCTCTCTCTGGCGTGCCTCAGTTGGTCGAGCAGACGTTCGTTCGGAACGCAGCTATCTCGTCGCGCCTCCTCACAGAGCATGATATCTTTTCCAAGGCCGGTGGTTTGACAGCTGATCGTATCGTGTTGGCCGAGAAACCGGTTTCAGACTTTGTACCACTTTGCGCAGCATTACCTGTCTACGACTCCAGTGAGGGTGCTTCGAGTTTTCTGGCTGTCCTCGACCAAAGCCTACTCAAATCTCATTCGCTTCTCACTCACGCCAACCCAAGATCACCCATCCTTCTGACCACGACTTGGTCGCCTGTTGAGCTACTCTCCAACCTCCATACCAGTGTCTTGGCCTTGATCAAAGACCGGCATCTTCGTATCTACATGATCAACGTCAAAGATATTGCCGGTAGGTACGCAGGCGCGGGGACTTTGCGACACGAGGCCTTGCAAGGTATCATTACTCATCTAGCCTTCTTGCGATTATACCTCAACTCCTCTGCGACCGAGAGTGCGGTCCTGAAGGTCGCTTGCAGTGTATACAGCCCAATGATTCAAGGACTAGAGCTGGAGAAAGTCAATGCGAGTGCCTGGGCGAGCCTTATAGAGCTCGACGTCCCGGAGGTAGAGGACAGCGCCGATAGTTCCAGCCAGGTGACTCTGAAGGACTTCCAATTCAATGCCATCGCAGTATCTGCTGATGATGGCAAAACTATCGTCAATGGTGCCAAGTTGGGGTCCTGGCATGATGCTGCTAAGCACCTACTATTCCCGACAGCGTTCACACCACCTCCGGAACCTGCATCAGAGGGCGAGGAGTACCCCCAAATCTCTTCGCTTCGACCAGAAGTACCAGATCGCACGTACCTCGTCACGTGCACCGTCAACCGCCGTTTGACGCCCAAAGAGTACGATCGCAATGTCTTCCATTTGGAGTTCGATACCACGGGCACAGGTCTCAAATATGCGATCGGCGAAGCACTTGGCGTGCATGGGTGGAATGACGAGCAGGAGGTCTTGGACTTCTGCGCATGGTATGGTGTCGATCCCGCCCGGGTAATCACCATCCCCATTCCAAATAGCGACGGTAAGATGCATACTCGCACGGTCTTTCAGGCGCTTCAGCAACAGATCGATATCTTTGGAAAGCCCCCAAAGTCGTTCTACTCGGACTTGGCGGAATACGCGGCGCTGGCGAGCGACAAGCTCACACTGCGGTTCATAGGCTCGCCGGAGGGGTCGGCGACGTTTAAGAAGCTGTCGGAGAAGGACACGATGACGTTCGCGGATGTATTGATGCGATACGCGAGTGCTCGTCCCGGTATCGAGGTGTTATGTGAACTTGTGGGGGATACCAAGCCTCGTCACTACAGTATCGCCAGCGCTCAAAGCGTCGTCGGAAACCGCGTTGATCTTTTGGTCGTCACAGTTGACTGGGTGACACCAAGCGGTGAGTTTTTTGTCGCGTCCTACCGTAATATACGGCGTGTCTGACGGCGTCATTCAAAGGAAGTCTTCGTTACGGCCAGTGCACGCGCTATCTCGCTGGGCTAAGGATCGGACAGACGGTGGCCGTTTCAATCAAGCCCAGTGTCATGAAGGTGGGGGCATCTTGTACTCGCATCCTTAAGCTCTCGAATGAATGCTGTCGCCCTTCAGCTTCCTCCAGACAATATGCAGCCGTTGATCATGGCTGGTCTCGGTACAGGCGTCGCGCCGTTCCGCGCTTTCCTGCAGCACCGTGCCATGCTAGTCACGCAACGGGTCCCTGTGGGTCCAATCTACTACTACTTCGGATCCCGGCATCAATCTCAGGAGTATCTGTACGGTGAAGAGGCAAGTCTGCTTTTCTCTGTCATCGACCCGACACGTATGATGTGAACCATACCACGGTGCCGACACGCGTGCGCGCATGCGGAAAAACCATTATAACCAAAAAAACTAAGAACAGCCAGCTGAACCTTCATTCCTCGTTTCAAAAGTCTCGGGTTGTGTGTGCCGAGCGCTGACGTTTGTTGTTTGTTGTCCCCTGCCTGTTGCAGATCGAAGCGTTCATCCTGGACGGCATCATCACGAAAGCGGGACTCGCCTGGTCGCGGGACCAGCCCAAGAAGGTGTATATTCAGCACAAGATGCTCGAAGACGCCGAGGATCTGGCGCGGATGCTCCGGGTGGAGAATGGGGTGTTCTACCTGTGCGGTCCCACCTGGCCTGTCCCTGACGTGTACGAAGCGCTTGTAGATGCGCTGGCGAAGCACCATGGCATGGAGCTCACGGCCGCCGGCGAGTTCTTGGAGAGTCTCAAGGAGGAAGAGCGCTATGTTCTAGAGGTGAGCGTCTTAGCTGCAGGTCATTGCGAAAAAGCAGTCTCAAAGCTTCCGTCAGGTTTATTGATGTGCTTCATGTATGGTGTACGGAATGTCCCATTTATCGTGTACAAGATCCTCTATGTATCATGTACGAACAGGCACAAGTCTGTTGTGTCCATCACATTGCTATACAACACTAGTGTCCACAATATAGAAACAAGCCTATATGTTATCAGCATTGTCTCCATGGGAAGGGAAAGAAAGGGGTCCGAGACGCTAATGAACCGCATGTAACTTCACAGACGTGTACACAACACGTCTACGGTTCTTGCGCCGGTGAACGAGGAAGCCGAGAATGGCGATACCGACCAGGCTGACGACGACGCCGATAGCGATCTTCGCACCAGTCGAAAGACCACTGCTTTTGTGGCACGGGAACGCAGGGTCGCAGGGCTGGCCCTTGGGGCGCCGCGCCGCGAACGCACCCGCCTGGAGCGACGTGAAGAACGGGTCGTTCGTGTCGTTCATGACCTGCATCGCAGCGAGCGTGAGCATGGGCGCATTGTAGTCCAGCGCGACCTAAATATGCACGCAGGTCAACAGGATGCCGGTACCTGGAAGAGGGAGCGGGGGCGTACCTCGGTCTCTGGCCAGTCGCTCCGGATGTCGTAGAACAGGTCCTGCTTAGTCGGGCCGCCGACCACGGCGCCGTATAGGATGTACGCCTCCTGTGGCGGCACGGTATCGATCTGGCTGATGTCGTCCCCGCCGCTCGCCATCGCAGAATGCGGGTTCACGGGCGAGTTGGGGTTCGAGCCGACGATGTACGGCGCTGGAAGGGGCAGACGTCAGCGCGGCATTGGCATTGCAGATTGAGACGGAAGTGCATACCGGACATGGGATTCCTCCCCAGAGCGTAGTCGATTTGGCTCTTGGCGAAGGCCTGGGCTGCTGTTAGATAATGTGCCGGAGAGAATGCAGCGAGAAGTGTCTGACCTGGTATGACGTCTTCCTGTCGGAGGTTGTTGCGATCGGGGCGTATCTGTTGAGGAGCATTGCGGCATTCAGGGCAGGGTTCAAGGATGCTTCGTCCGAGTCTCCTGCATAGAACAGCAGGCCCCCTGCAGGATCATGCGGCCGTGAGCTTCGCCGGTGTCGTGGACGAGAAGATTACGCACCCTTGGTTAGTCGGCCCCGGCCGTTCTGGTCAACGATGCGATCGAAGTACCGCTCTGCCTCTGTCTGCCACCCCGAGAGGTTGCCCGCAAAGCTAAACCCTGCCTGCGCAAGCTGCGCGAATAGCACAGCGATGCCCGGCGTCTTTGAGTCCCAGTTGAACACTACGTCCTGGTTGCTCAAGCCGAATTGTTGGTAGTAGGTCGCCGCCTGGCTGTAAAGGTCGCTCGAGTTCGTCGCCCATGCGAGCATGAGAGCCGCCATGGCCAGCTCGTCGCCGTACCCAGAGGACGCATACGCGACTCCGGCGGCGGGGACGGCGGTCTGATAGGTCTGTTGCCCGCCCTTCGCGTTCACGGCAAAGGAGTACAGCTGATTGGCGTGGTTCAGCAGGATACTGGCATAAGTGGAGTTCTGGAGCGACGCAGGAAAGGAATAGGATGAACCGAGAGCGCGATTGGCGTACAGGTTGGAACACGCGGCGAAGGCTGCGGCTGTACCGGCAGCGGCATCTGTACCTGGACTGGAGCGTGGGTGTTGTCAGAGGGTGTCACCACTACGAAGATGCAGGATACAAACCTGGTGTCGTTGATCTGGAATGAAGGTCGAGGGGTAGGAATGTTGAGGTCTCCACCCCAGTAGGCGTTGTTGAGGTTGCCTTGCGAAAAGTGTGGCGAGGTCAAGACAAATTGACCGCGTCAGAAGGCTGCTTACCGTCGTCGATCTGCACGAACAGGGTATTCGTCGATGGATGAGCCTTTCATCAATGATGATAAGTCGACATCTTACACACGCTCAACACATGTGGTGTACCTTGATCATCCAATCAAGACCCCAACGGAGCATGTCATCCAGGTACTGAGTTTGGTTTGCAAGGTCGTAGCCTGGGAGTGATGAGCTGACATGAAGGGCAACATGATGAAAAGAAACTTGCCTCTTCCAAAGTCATTCGCACCCCAGCATATAGACATTATCGTGAGAGACTGGTCGTGGGATATTTGAGCACCAGACCACCCGAAGGGATGCGCAATAACCTGCTCACCAGAGGGAAAGTGCACTTGATGTAGTCTATACATGGTCATGATCGAGATGAAAGGGAGACAGACGGGTGCCCGCACACACCTCCAGCGTCATAATAACCGCCACTCAGGTCGAGATTGACATCCTGTCCATCGTTTAGGGCACTGTCATTTCTCCAAGATATGCGCTTGGTGGCCGGGAGGCGACCGCTACGCTGGGCCTCATAGAAATAGAGGAGATTGCCTAGGAGGGTAGACCACTGGGCATTGGGGATGTTGGCTTGCGACGAGGGCTGAGTGCCCGACGATGGATCCGGAGGAAGAAAAGGAGGGACAGGAAGGGCCAATTGTCCAAGGACGACGTCTGGGAGGATGGCGAGGAGGAAGGAGAAGGGAACGGAACAACGGACGTACATTCAAAAGATGAAAAGCAACGCTGTGTGGAGGCAAGGACTATCGACTTGAAGAGGTTGCACAATTCTTGTCTCGACGAATTACATAGCCGAGACAATTACATGCCAAGCGAGCCGAGCGCTTCAGCAATGTCTCCTATCAACACCTGTGTCCTCGGTGTCGGCCTCGCCGGCCTCACCTTCCACGTTCCCTTCGTTCTTGCTTTGCCCCATCTCTTCACTCTTCATTCTGTTCTCGAGCGCAATCCCTCCTCTGACGGCGGAAAGGTCCGAGAGCGCTTTGGCGTGTCTGTCCGCATCCACAGAGCTCTCCATGACGTCCTCAACGATCCTAATGTCGAGCTCATCATCGTCGGCACTCCGAGTGAGACTCATTACGAGATTGCCAAACTCGCCTTGAACGCCGGCAAACACGGTCAGTGTACCGTGTGTTGCAGCCCAGACATAAGCTGAATTCCTGCAAACAGTCCTCGTCGACAAGCCCATCACCGCTACCCTCCAAGAAGCCGAAGAACTCGGACAACTCGCCAAGTCCAAGAACTTGGTCCTATACCCCTTCCAGAATAGACGCTGGGACTCTGACTTCATTGCGCTGCGTTCCCTGCTCAAGGCACCTCCTACGTGTCCGCACTCCCTCGGCGACCTTGTTGAGTTTGAGTCGCAGTAGGTGTTTATCGCTCGCTCGCTCTCTCTGTGTCTTTTAACACAATTCCAAGCTTTGATCGATACCGCACGGTCTTAAAGGGAACATGGAAGGATCAGCCCCGACCTGCCAATGGCCAAACCTACGATCTAGGCCCGCATCTCATCGATCAGGCGCTCGCTCTCTGGGGTAAGCCCAAGACCATAACAGCATTCATTGAGAATGTGCGGGTTATTGGTGATCCTCGGGTCGATGACAGTGTATGTTTCCTTTTTGCTCTCGGCGATGCTCCGTTCACACGTGCTTTAGTTCACGATCCTCCTTCGTTATCCCCCGGGCGTTGTTTCTCCCCACCCGTTCACGGCCATTCTCCGTGCTCATATTCTCTCCGTTCGATCTCCCCAGCTCCGATACTACGTAAGAGGAACGAAGGGGACATACATCAAGTATGGCGTCGATATTCAGGAGGAACAACTGAAAGTGATCCCTTCCTTCAACGACGTCCACGAACAGGGGTTCGGCCTTGAACCCGAAAGTATCTGGGGCACTGTTGAGAATTTACAACACGATGGATCCATCACAAAGTCAACGTGAGTTTGTTTGCTTTTCTTCCTGTGGAACCCATGCAAACCTGCATCCGTGCGGCAGCTGGCCGTCCAACGAGTCTGGCTCGTACGCCGGCCTTTTCCGCAACCTTGCTGCCGTGATCCGCGAAGGAGCGAACCAGGATGTAACATGGGAGGAGGCGACGTCTGTAGTCGAGCTTATTCAGTTGGCATATCAGAGTGCAAAGGAGGGAAGGACCCTGGAAGTTCCGTCAAACTGAACGGAAGAAGTGCAGTCTAAGACAAAAGATGCAGTATCTACACCGACTACCCAAGGTAGGGTGTCTTAGGGTGCAGGATATTGATCTTCACTTGTCCATGCGGACATCGCTACCAAATGTCACCCATCATCTTCTGTACCGTCTCTTGATTGTTTGTCGTTTATGTCCAATCAATGTCATGTCAATAAGGCAGTGCCGCATGCGCGGCAAAATGTGCTACCATTGTTTGTGGTGTGAGGACAGGCTCACTGATGATTCTCTTCTGACAATCGAGTACTTTACAGAAATATGGTGTGGGTCTGTCTTGTTGTTCACAGTCATGCTCATGTCAGGTATTGCAATTTACTGACCAACTCAACAAACTTCCAGAGTGGGTTGATTTTTCTATTTCTCACATTATTTTTGAAGAGCCAGTGTCTGCAAGGTCAACTTCAGAGGATGGACAAGTTGTGAATTTCGAGTCCGTGGCCAATGGTTCCAGTGAAATCAAAGCTTGGCTCAGGAAAGCCCTGCCTACGCGCAGAGAATGGGGATGATATCAACTTCTGCACCTCAAGGGGATGTGGAAGACACTATGAACTAGACGATGTAAGTGCTCTACATGTCTCTCATCGGACAATGCAGAGGTTCACCCTGCGAATTAAGAGTTTGTTCAATCAGTCCAAATGCAAGTGGGAAAGGTATTCCAATCTTTCCGGCAACAACTTAGTTATGTACCAGTCTTTCAATACTATCTCAGTATCCTTATGCCTCAAACCCATTGATCAAAAGGTGTAAAAGAGCAATAATATGCTCACATCCCTTGTCCAGAGCACATCGTCGAATAAGCGGGATGTGTCTGTGCAGTGTTTAGAAGCCGTGTTGCCGCGTCCTGATGTCCGAAAAGCAGTCTGGGCGATTCCAGGCATTATCTTCGGATAAGTTTCATCCCTGTAGAGCAGCTGCATCTTGATATACTCAAGTCCAAGCCCGGACCGCGAATGAACTACCAAGTAGGGTTTTGCTTCTGGCTCCTGTCGTTCGAACAACAGGTAGCAGAACAGATCAACAAGTTTGTCATCTCATTTCATGGCTGCACTTGTTGATCTCAAGTTATTCCATCAGGAAGTATGACATCATACCCGTCTGTTAAAGAGAAAGTGATTCGCGTCATAGTTGCTACATTCCGAGCTCTCACTTTAGTGAAGAGCTAAACCATACGCTTTTGCATCACGAAAGCTCCAGCGGCCAATTTACCTGCCATACTCGTTGCGCAGCTACTTCCATTCGCCAACAATCTTGCCGCGCGCAAGTGGTCAGATGAAGACATTGTTGAGGACGTACAGTTTTTGCGCGACGAGTTGAAGACCCGTTTCGAGAGCCTAACGTACGTACAACTTTGTGGTTATTCGACTCCCCAAGGTCTTGATCCCTGTCGCAGGACATGGGACGAGTACATCTCGGAGCTGACGTCCGGGCGTTTATCCTGGACAAAAGTTCATGAATCCGATATGTTCTAGAAGGAGAATGCCGCGAAGCTCAACGACAAGGATCACGCTTACCTCAAGTACGATACTCCAATTTCAAACCTTCCCCATCGCTGCTGACCCCTTGCTAGACAACTGATCGGACTTCTACGAGAGTCCTCAGATCCCGAAGTGCTCGCCGTCGCGGCACATGACCTCGGACAGTACGTGAAGCACTACGAGCGTGGCAAGAAGTATGTTATCCATTGGGTCTTCCCCTTGTGCCCGAGCGAACCCTCACTGATCATGCATTCCCTTACAGATTGGTGACTGATTTCGGCGCCAAAACGCGGGTGATGGAGCTGATGTCGCACCAGAACCCTGACGTGCGGTACCAGGCGCTGCTCTCAGTACAGCGACTCGTCAGCCATCCTTGGCAAACTGTATGAGTTCAGAAACGCGCTCGCGAAGAGGTTTAATTATGAATATATGCACACGGATGGACTACTGTAATTGTGACTACTATCCACTTCGTACCACGATGCCTCTTCGGCTCTCCTAAATCGACCATAGATGACGTCCACACGGGTCAGTATGCGAAACCGTAGTGTGAATGTTGTGACATGTCTATCCCAATCACGAAGAGACCCATATCTCTCCAACTACGTCCCATTCCTTCAGTATGCGCGTAGTCGCTGTCCTCAGCCGGGCTTCGTCGCCCCCATCTTCTACTCTATCATCCACAAGAAGCACCCTCAGCCCCCCGACGGTCGAGAACCCGGTCCTTATGGGCAAGTATGCTAGCTCAAAGTCCCACGACGTCTCCGCCTCGTCATCGTTGCTCTGCCACGCAGGCGGCGCCAGTCGACAGGCGGGCAGGGACAACGCAGAGGGTCCCAGGTGCCGCACGCCGTCGAACTTGGCGTAACGCTCCTCGTCACCAGGCTGCGGCACTGAGCGTAGCAGCACACTGGCAGCACTGCGGGTGCGCTCGGCCTCATCGTCGCCATCGGGCAGCGAGTTCAGCGGCGCCAGGGGTGAGCTGATCAGCGTCCGGTCGTCGAGGATTGTCGGCGGCCGCCGGCTCAAGGGCGGCGCCAGTGCGGTATACGAACCTGTGAGAGCCGATTGCGGGCTGCTCACCGAGACGTTGGGTTGGGCAGGGGTGGCGTGAGACTCGTTCAAAGGTAATTGGACGTGCTGCACCACGATAGTGATGGAGCGATGCTTTATGGGCGGGACCGAGGCCGCAGCCTTGAGTGTGAACGCTATGTTGAACGGCGTTTCGACGGGTATGAGGCCGCGCGGGATACGTCGCACAACGAGATCCACATCGATTGTTTCGAGAGCTGCGATGGCGGAAGCCTGTCCGATAGCGGCCATCACATTTCCCGCGCTGGCAAACGTGACGGGAGATTGCGGGCGAGAAGGCACGATGCTAGGCGTGGGGCGGCTCTTAAAGGGCGAGCCAGGCCGGTGAGGGGCAGGCGTGACGCCAATTGGCGAGGTGCTCGATCGCGAGGGCGGACAAGGATGGGGGTGGGGCACCGGTGTCGAGACGGTCGCCGAGCGTTGTAGATGCAACGGAAGGGCAGAGGCAGGCTGGCGTGACAACGGAGGCAGGGTCAGGACGGGTATGCGGCGAGAACATCTGCAAAGCAAAATATGAGTCTTTCACTTTCGCCCCCTTGTACTACAGCACACAACTTACAGAAGTCAGTAGCCGTCCAGGTTCTCCAAACGTCGAGCGCCACGAAATGTCCATTCGCCCCAATGGGATCACGTTCCCCGGCGGAGGAGGTGCTGAAAAGCTCGGCGGGACCGTAGCATCAAGGATGTAGAGATATTGTCGTATATCTTGCGGCTGTATCATAGCCATCGAGCCAGAGAACAGACACTCTTTTTCTGCGCCATCAGCCGCGGGTAGATGATTTGCATCGTAGACTTCCCATCCCTTTGCAGGCTCAAACAACATGCGTTCGAACCACAGGGGCTCTGGAGTAAGGTTCTGTATGTGAACCTCTAGGAAGACGTTCTCGCGCTCGGTGCGCGACAGAAGGGCAGAAGGGGATCGGGGAGTATGGACTCTGGTCTTCACCGAAAGAGTGTTCGTTACCTGCGCGAAATGAGCTCATTACTATTTGCTGCTCTACTCGTAGATATGCCGACGCGCAAGTCTATAGTTAATGTACTCACAGAGAATTTATAAAATTTACGGAAGGTCTGTACGTTTGAGTCTATAGTGGAGTCAGATGACACGACAGGATGCCGCGCGCCTGGTGGCAGCATATACGACACAAAGCACGCCAGAACATGCTGCCCATACTCTTTCATCTCGTGATGTACCACATTCTCTAGCGTATCGCCAGGCGCAAGGCTTTGTAACGGCCCGCCGAGCTCTGCGAGCAAGATCTTGCTTGTTGCTGTCTGGATCTCGACGCGGAGGGTGACACCATCGACAGCGACGGTCGTCTCGTTGTTCACAGCAAGCATCCCAGAGGATGTCTCGCCGAGCTGGATAGTACCGAAGGAGGCAGGGAGAGTGAGGTGCTCGGTTGCATGTGAGAGGTCGCGGAGGGTCTTTCGGATGACCAGGTAAAGGCGTTTTTCCCTATAGAGAAAGTATCGAGGCAGTGGAATGTGCAGAAAATGCGGGAGAGCTGGAGTAGAAGGGTTCCCAGGCCGAGGCGACAGCTGGTCGCTACTTATCGTTTGGGGACAGATCCAGTGTGAGCAGTCAGGCTAGCAAACATCGAGATGCTACGTGCAGAAACCCGCATTACTTTGAGCGACAGGAGATGTCCCGGGCCATCCATCTTTTTCTCTGAACGATAGTGAGTATAATCTCTTGGCTAAGGCAGACTTTTCGGGGATAGTAAGTTAGCAGCAAGATATTCCCACGCCTGTCGTGTACCCGCGGTATTGAGCGAGTCTTAGCTCACGTTGTAGTAACATTCAGTTACCCCAAAATCGGCGGCAGAGTGCACTAGACACGGAAGTCAGAGCGCAGCTGGCGCTCAGGTGCCTCGGCTACGCTGATAGAGACAGAGACAGTACGGTACTAGTTGTCACAATGCTCCGCAGCCACCGCGGATATCTTGAAGACGGATACATCTCTGTCAGCACTGTCAGAAGCAACCCCTTTGGTCTTTCCTTTCTTTATGTCTTCGGACGGGACGGACATTCCCTCCTTAGACCGGCGGCTTGACATCCAAGGGAATTCAGACGCCGTTGACGCTGTTCATAACCACGTCTTGAAGGACCCAGCGGCTAGATCCGCCTTCATGGAGATGACCGTGCAGGCACCGAGGTCTGT
>QLPN01002765.1:0-10180 GCA_003314395.1 Albatrellus ellisii
GACTGTTATGTCTCTCGTAAGCAGCCAGGCACTTACACACTGGCAATCAGGCTTGATCAAATCACCACCGTCTTGTGACCACCGACAAAGTTGGCCTGGACATGTCTCTCGAAAGTTATGTTGGAATTTAATACCAATAAATATGCAACAGTTGTAGTATGTCTCAATTGTTGTGTTGTTGTAGCTAAAAGCAGGCTAGGGTATCTGCTTCCTAAAACGCCAACTCAGCCTCAACAACACTAACAGAAACCATATTACACTACCTAAAAGACTAGCTAACACATATTAAATGAGTGAAACAACAAAGGATGAATGACATAATAGCATGCCTCAGCCTAAACAATACTAATAGAGACTGAGGGGAAAGGTCGAAAAAACCAAGCAGGTACCGTAAAATATATCGGAGACAGAAAGTAAACATAAACAAGGCTATGACAAACAGAAAAAATATATGACAGAATGTTTTCAGATTCGCCCACCGGCAACTGCCGACATACCTAATACGGAAGGTGAGCGCAGGCACAGTGCGCCGTTCGCAACACCAACAAGTGTGACTTGTCCCCAAGGGAATACGAACAAAACATGGACACCTGCGTATCAGTTCTGTGTACGCAGAGACCACTGGTACTTCAAATTACTAGTAGTAACTTAGTAGATGTAGTAGTCTGATGTACTGTTATTGATCTATCTCCATCTCCATCCCAACAGATGACAGCCTGAGCTCCGCTCCAAGCAGCATTCAATGGAGGTTACACTGCCAGGCTCATTTCCGGGTGGCTGGTGCCATTACTATGTGAATAGGTTGGTGAGCTACTGACTCTCAACATAACATCGAGTTTTCCTTTAGATTTGTTGACTGAGATAACATGGCTCAAGACCCTGGGGTTGGCACGATTCCCTCGATTACGACGCATCAACGCACGAACACACCGCATACACCATGGAACAGCCTCGGACAATTAGGCGTCATATCGTATTGCGTCACATCGGATCTGTGTTATATTGCTGCACGTGCAGCGTAGCTGATTGGCTAATAGTCTCCGTAGCTGACCTTAGCATTAGCAGAAGGCCACGCTGTACTGAAGACATTGCCCAAACAGGCACATCGAAGCAACGTCTGGCCTTTGTATCGGACATGCAACGAGATCTCGCGGCACCTTTGGTGTGACGTATCCCAAAGATATGCAAGCGCCATGGTAAAGAAATCTTCAACCGATTCTAATTACATTGCAGCCATATGGCTGAGGTTTGAGCGAGCTAAGATGCCGTTCAACTCCAAGTCCCTCATTCTGAGTCTCTCAAGCAGCTCCCCCCAGCCGTGGGGGCAGGTGCTTTATAATAATCAATCGAAAACAGAACGGGGGGCTGTGGTCCAAATCTGTTGAGCTGGCCAGGTTTCCGGGAGAAGTGTATTTGATAAGGCTGTCACCTGAGGCGTGCAGCTATTCTGTAGGTGCTACACACACACACACACACACACACACACACTCAGGCTATGAATGCTTCCCAGTGCTATGCCCCATCCTCACCACCCCCGAGCTCACAAACATGGTTTGCATGTGTCTGGCAGACTTATCTTCATCCCCGACGTTTTCTCCCATTGCTTCAGCTGAAGCTGCCAACATCTCAGCCCGGGTCCCTGCTCACGCTGACACCGTCTCCACTAGTATTACTGCCAAGGGTGTGATCTTTGTCTGCTTTCATGTCCTCCTCCGTCGTGCTTACCATCTCCCCCTGCTCCTTACAGATTTTCACGGCTTCCACAACCGTTCTCAATCATCTCTTCAGACAGAAGATAAATTTCCTTGTCAAGTCTTTTCACAATATCAATGTGTAGTGAGCAATACCTCGTCTGTCTGCATGATCGTTCGACCATGATTTGCCATGTACTCAACAAATGCCCTGGTATCTCGACTCTCTGTCTCTTTCGGGCGACTCCTATGCCTCGTTGTCGTCACTGTTCTCTGCGGAGATGAAGCGGATCGTCGACGAGTTTGACCGACGACAAGTGGCTGTGCAGATGGCCAATCCTTCCAAGTCACAGCACTGGAGTGCGGAGCCATATCGTGAAGGGGAGTGAGGAAGTGGCAACTACTGCCCATTCAGAGCCATCTTCTACCCATGGCTCTTCCGCCATCGGCGCTGGGTGTGCCAGATATAGGATTATCCACGTCCATAGTAAGCTCTCTCATTTTCTAGTCAGATGCATTCACGCTGATAGGACCATAGACGCCTACTGTGATCCACAGTTCCAGCTTCGGGTATTATTCCGCGCCCTCACTGCAATAGTATTTAGATTATCTTGTGCAGGAATACTCCACGCACGCACATTTATCCGGCTTGGGTAGATGAGCCTGCTCCTGACATCCTTGGTTCTTGGTCTCAATATGTCGCTCAAGAACCCAATCCTGTGGCGACAAGTATACCTGTTCAGATGCTATTCATCTCGAGTGACTTCACGCTGTAGAACAGTAATGGCAGGGCATAGCGGGGCCTCAATTTGGAGTGATCTCAATTGCAGATTTTATTCAATCTCAAATTGTAAACTCTCGTTTATTGTCCGCGTCGTCTCATGCGAATATCGCGGCTTTGGGGTCGCTGTAGCATACTACTTCCATTCCGTGCTGTACAGCATTGCGGCACCAGGATTGCTACTATATGACATATAATTGTCGTACATGGCATAGTTGGCGTCGTTATAAAGCCGTATGTATGACATCTTGTCGCACGACTAATGGAAGGAAGTATTTCTTGATGATGTTCGGCAAAAGGCAGCCTCCACCGAGGCAGGGTATTAAGCAGGCAACTTACAATGATAGTCATCCCAGACGACTAAGATGGTACGAATCAATGCAATCGCACATGCCAAGTCTACGGAAGGATGTCTTGCTCCCGTAGAGATATTGATGTGCGTACACATCATTCTCCGAGGCTGCACCCCGGGATGACCTCCACCCACCTCGTCTTCGCTAAAATACCAAGATCTCACTGTCACGGGCGGCCTTACAGGCAAACGGTGGAAAAGCGTTAGAAGATAATGCAAAAGAAATTCGACTGGAGGCTTTGAAGGCCACGGCCACGGCCAGTGAGGCCCAACCTCAGCCACGGGCTGTGCGTTCAATAACACTGCCAATGAATGTGACAAGGACAGAGATGCAAGGGTGAAAGTTGGGATCGGATGCAACATGGGAGCGTCGATGAGTGGTCAAAATGAGATGATTGAATTGGAGACCACGTGGCCCACGGCAACAAGATATTCAAAATGCGTCGACTAGCACTGTGAAAGCTTCCTGGAGGAGCTCCTTGCCAATTGTGAGGCAGCTGTAGATGACCGTCCTCTTGGCAAGCGTTGCAGCAGGCAGCGCTACGCATGACAACTCGGAGGTAGTGGCCATGGGAGATGCTGCTGGCGTCCGAAGCTACAGCTATGGAGTTTGCATTGCGACTCACCAACCCAATAGGCTTACCAGAACTAGTTTGCGCTGGCTACTCTGCTTCTTCGCTTTCTTCGTGCCTGTAGTGGGCACCGGCGCCTTATCCGCACTCGTGTCGCCTGTGACTGCGTTCGGCACTGTGTCGCTGATGCGGGGGCAATGGTGATCGCGGTGGCTGACGGATACAACATGCACTCCGAGAATACTCCGTCACAGCGGAGGTTGAACTTGAGTCACTCGATAAGCGCCGCTTGAGGCGGTGGAGACTAGGGGCAGATAAAATCTTTCTGAAAGGACCTCCTTGCCGATTGTGTAAGACCAACTTTGTTGGAATTGCAAACCGACGCATGTACGACTTGCATTTCCATTCTAGGCAACTCGATGAATGTCCGACTGACATTTCCATTTTAGGCAACTCGACGCTTTCACGATCATCACGATCATCCAAAGACTCGGACCCAACACCACATCTCTTCTTTGGGCAAGGACAAGGACCAGGGACGATTGTTCGCTGAGGACTCTGCAGGAAAATTGGAAGACCATCTCCGTTCCCCAAGCTATAAAATGTCTCCTCGTTATGATGTCCTACCCTCACTACTCCAAGCCCACAAGCATGGTTGGCACATATCCAGCAGACTTATCCTTGTCCCCGACGTTCTCCCCCATCGCTTCAGCTAAAGCTACCGACTTCTCGGCCTGTGTCTCCGCTCACGCTGACATCGTCACTACTAGTAGTACTACCGAGGGTGTGATCTTTTTCTGTTTTCATGTTCACCTCCGTCGTGCTTATTGTCTCTACCTGTTCCTCACAGACTTTCAAAGCTTCCACAACCATTCTCACTTCACTCTTCATACGGAAGATAATATTTCCTGTAAGGTCTTTTCACAATTGTTCTTTTACAGTGAACAATACATCGTCTGCCTGCATGGTCGTTCGACCATGTTTATTCTTAATTTGCCTTGTACTTAATAAATACCCTGGACACAGATTTTCCGGGATATCTCGACTCTCTGTTTTCTTCAAGCGACTCCTATGCCTCATTGTCATCACTGTTCTCTGTGTCCAAGAGGAGAAAACGAAAATACCCAGGGTATATTCCTCGTCCTCGAAATTCCTTTATCATCTTTAAGTCCGTAGAGGGTGCTGCCATCAAGCAGGCGGCGGTCGGAATCAACGAGCAAAACATCAGCAAGGTTGCAGCTGAGCAGTGGAACAAGAAGGCACTCGAGGAAAAGGCATATTACAAGCATCTTGAAGTGATGGAAAAACGGGCCCATCAGATGTATTATCCGGGCTGGAAGTACCACCCCAAGCGCCGAGATCATCAGCCCAAGAAGCGCAAGAACCCTACGCGTCCCGGGGACGACGAGGAGAGGAACCAGCTCATTGCCGCGTGCAGGGGCGGGGGGAAAAGCTCTGTCGAGATGAAGCGGATCGTCGACGGGTACGACCGACAACAAGTGGCTACGAATATGGCCAGTCCCTCTTCCAGTCGCGGTGCTACGGCGCGGAGTCATGTCCTAAAGGGGAGTGAAGAGGCGGCTCTCCCACACGTCTGGAGCCCTATTCTTCTGCCGTTGGCACTGGGTGTGCCAGATGCAGGATTATCCACGTCTATAGTAAGCTCTCTCGTTTTCTTGTCAGATGCATTCACGCTGATAGGACCATAGATGCATACTGTGAACTACAGTTCTAGCTTCGGGCACTATTCCACGCTCTCACTGCAACAGTATTCAGACCATCTTGTGCAGGAACAAGAACAATCCGTGTACACTTGTCCAGCATGGGCAGCTGAGCCCGCTTATGACATCCTGGGTTCTTGGTTCCAATACTTCGCTCAAGAGCCTGAGCCTGTGGCAAAAAGTGTCGGTGTGCCTGTTCCAATGCCATTCAGTGACTTCGCGCCGTCGAACAGTAATGGCAGTACGTAGCCTCAGTTTGGAGCGATCTCAATTGCAGATTTTATTTGATCTCGAGCTGTAAAACCTCGTTTAATTGTCTGTGTCGTCTTATGTCAACACCGCGGCTTCGGGGTTGCTGTAGCATACCGCGATCGTTCCGTGCTGTACAGCATTGTGGTACCAGGATCGTTACTATATGACATATAGTTGTTGTACACGGCATAGTTGGCGCCGTTCTAAAGCTGCATGTATATCGTCTTGTCACGCGACTAATGGAAGGAAGCATTTCTTGATGATGTTTGGCAAAGGGCGCCCTCCACTGAGGCACAAGTTATTAAGCAGCCAACTTACAATGATAGTCATCCCATATGACTAAGGTGGTGTGAATCAAAGAAGTCTCACGTCCCAAGGTATACAGATGGTGTCTTGCTCTCATGGAAGTATTGATGTGTGTACACGTCGTTCCCCGAGGCTGCCCCCGCGACAACCGCTACTTACCTCGTCTTCACTAGGACTCACTGTCACGGGCGGTACCCTAAAAACGGTGGAAAAGTGTGGGAAGACAGTCCAAAATAAAAATTCGACTAGAGGCCACAGCCAGTGAGGCCCAACCTCAGCCACGGGCTGTGCGTTCAATAACACTGCCAACGAACGTGACAAAGGCAAAGATGCAAGGGTGAAAGTTGAAGTCGGACATTTGCAACATGGGAGCGTAGATAAGCGGTCAAAATGAGCTGATGGAGTTGGAGGGAGTTGCATTGGCCCACGGCAACAAGGTATTCAAAATGTCTCGATGTAGCACGGTGGGAGGAGCCCCCTGCCGATGGCGTGAGGCGGCTGTAGATGACCTTCTTCTTGGCAAGCGTCGCGGCGGGCAGCACTGCGCGTGACAACTCGGAGGTGGTAGCTGTGGAAGATGCTGCTGGCTTCCGAAGCTACGGCTGTGGAGTTTGCATGCTTACTGCCACCGCGTTCGGTGCTGGCCCGGGACTTGCTGCTGTGTCGTTGATGCCGTTCAAGCATTAGATGGGGCGACCGAGGTGGTTGATGAATACAACGCGCACTCCGAGAATACTCCGTGATAGTGGAAGTTGAACTTGACTTGATAAGTGCCACTTGAGGTGGCAGAGACTAAGGCAGGTAGAAACTTTCTGAATCCAGGGCCTCCCTGCCAATTGGGTGAGACCAGCTGCCAACGACTCGTATTTTGGCAAGCATAGGGAAGCACAGGCCTGAAGAGTTTGGATTTTTGCAATAACAAAGGTTATATAAAACAGGTGTTCTTCTGCACAAGAAGCACCAAAAAGATGTCCTAAGAACAAGGGCAATGAACACTCAGTCTCAAAAACAACACAAGGACTGAGGAGAAAAAGGGCGAGCTATCCTAAATAGGCTAGATAAACTGCCTGTGGCTTGGAACTGTATAGTAGCGGAGTGATCGAAAAAGTAGCAGTAATCATATGTTTTCTGTGGAGAGGAGACGAAAGTTTGCGTGCCCGTCGGCTTCTGCTGAGTTGCCTAAAATGGAAGTAGTAAGTCGTGCATGCACCAGTTTGCAATTCCAACATGGATATCCACATCAGGAAGGATGGCATGTTCACGAAGATATTCCGTGCCTAGAAAGGCGGGGCTATCAGTATGTGTGATGGCTACTAGGGCAGGACGAAACACGGAGGTGAACGTAAACACAGAAAAAGGCTACACACAAGGAATCCGGTATAGTGGTTGAAGTATGTATTCCTGGACTTTCATGCTGCGGCCTTGGAGGCTGCGTCGCGGATTGACCTTCCAACGCCCTCGTAGTCTGATTGAAGCAATGCCGCGAATAAGTGCGGTGCGTGGTGCCCAGTGAGCGTGCGCTTATCACACACTTGGATCATGTGGTCCACGGTTCCAAAGTCAATCTGCCGAATGCCGCACCCGACAAGTGCAACACGCTAATCTGATTTACACCCAAGCGTAAGTGGTATTGACTGAACAGCGAGCCGCAGGAAGTTCTGTATGTCCCATTTATCGCCTGCTCGAGACTGCACAACTTGTCCCACCCACCAGCTTCTCAGCCTCAGCGTCCTTTGCGCCGTTCGGGTCGATGGTGATATCCCACAACGCAATGGGCGTCATCTTCCCATTGGGCTTGTCGTCGAGCGTCGGATACTGTGGGCAGACACTTCTGCATACAGAGACCACTGAGCCTAGTCACATTGTAAGACCTGCAAGCAGGCTACTGACGATCTAGGTTCCTTACTCGTTTTACAGCCACGCGCCCGAACAGTACGGCAGCGTGTGGTACAATACTTACCTTACTAAATACCTTCTTTCTATGTGGACACTGCCAAGGGGACAGAGCTCTGAGACGGAGCGACGTACATACCCGACTATAGTATTTAAGGAGTCCGGGGTGTGCCCCTCCTCTCCAGCAATCAGCCACTTAGGAGTCACCAGATGAGTCACCAGACGAGCTACAAGTACTATCGAGTGATGAGGCAAGGAGGAAACAGCGGAAGTTAGCACTACGCTACACAGCACCCGCCGCTATTCCGTTTTACGACGTTCTAATATCACCATCTTCTTCTCATTACGTGTTCTAGTCTAAGAGCCCGCCGCTCTTGTCTCACACGTCTCTCTACTTCCTCTTATCCTCGAACTCGCACGGAAGCCCGCAAGCATCCGTACAGCATCTCACCGGATTCTGCTCTGGTTTGTCCCCTACGTCCTTTGTGTTGGTGATGGTGGGAACGGGCGCTGGCGCCATGTCGGCGCTCACTCAGGGTCTGCATCTACATCCCTGGCGCTATTTGTATTTTCCTCGAAGATGGGAGGTGCAAGCACGATTGTTATTGTTGGGGCGACGGCGGTCGTTGCGGTTGATGTAGTAGTGCGTGGGTGGTATAGAGAGGGAGAGGGACAGGATGTGGGTTTAGGTGCTGTGCAATCAAGGACATGATAAGATCCGATGACTTCGGCTGCTTCGCTTCAAGCCGTCCATCTGTCTCCTGCTGACACCAGGGACGTGCGGGGTGTCGATCCCGTGGTTTCAGGCACCCAGAAGCCAAGGGTCAAGAGATCACGCTGTGCCGTCAGGTGGGTGGGTAGGTGCGATAAGATCAGTGCGAAAGGAAAAATGAAATCTCCTAGGACGAAGCTGGTGGCAAAACATGAGCTTAGTGTCATGACGGACGACGCGCAGGGCGCGGCAGGAGCAAGCTCACAATCCAGGTCCTGGATCCCAACAGCTGGAAGGTTTGGGGCTTTGTTATCACAAAGCAAGTCCTAGCCTTGACACGATTTCAGAATCGAAGTCGTCGTCTTATTGTGTCGGACAAGGCAGCGATACTTTCTCACGCTCCGCGACATTCGCGAAACATTGCGAGTTGCCTTCGTCTGCTTGTCTCTTTGGCGGAGCTTAAAGGCACGGGACAGCTAACACCAGTTAGCCTCTGGCGCCGAGCTGGGAATGTAGGGGGGTTGCACCCCTAAACGAGTCGAGAAGGACCACTGCATTTACGCACGCCAGCCCTTTCGGGCGGTGCAGGGCCCCAGGTGGTCGCTGGCAGGTTGCGCCCAGGAGGGCGCTCCACCCTGATGCCCACCAAGACCCGGAGAGACAATACCAGTTGACGGGGAAGCTGGATCAATCCGGGAGGGCGCCTTGCCAATTCTGTTGGACAAGGCAGCTGGGGAGAGCCTTTTGCGCATAGCAATGCCGGCCCGTTAGTATATCTCCATAGCGTGTATTCTGCCGGTCCGGCAGCCCGCGAGTGATCTCCCAGAATGAATCCCGGCGTCTACAGTATGCTCAAAGTAAGTAATATGCTATGCACGATCTCTGAATCCTAGTATTCCATGATTCGATCATCTCGTAGCTAGTCGTCTTGCTAGCCCATGCCGTCATTGTTCGGAGCGGCCTATGTCATAGAGAGAAAAGGAAAGGGACGACGTATCGTTGTTAATGTGACGAAGACACACTGCGCCGTCGTCGTCCGCGCCGACACCCTAGAGGTTGGGGCTGTTGTCGCCTCCGGATGAGGGCGAAGGCCTGCCAAGGCGGGTGAGGGGGTGACCGAGGAGGACGAGCCGGAGCCGCAAGCGTTTCTCACGGGGTTCACGGCTGGACTCGGAGGAGTGGGCAGCAGGCTGAAACGGTTGCGGGTACTGTATCATACAGATAGGCACCAAACCTAGGATGCGACCTGGTTGAACTGTCCACCTGCAGAAATTGCTAACCTATCTGCAGCATCTGAGAGCGCGTAGGCTACTAGCTGGATGTGAAACGACGCTCACTACGTTGCGTGGCGTTCCGACAGACCTAGACGGCGCGAAGGACCCCCAAGGACAGCGCCATCCCCATGAAATGGCCGTACGTAAGGCATGCACCCTTCGTTTCTGGATGAACGCTTTTGCTAGCACTTATTAGACGATGTGAGCCTCATTGTTGCCTCTACTCATGGTGGTAGTGTGGTGGCGTCGCCTCGGTGGCGTTCCTCGATCTTGACGAGGCGATGGAGGCGTAGTCGGTGGACGGATTTGTGTAGTCGTGCTCCCTCCCCGTCATTGAGGATGGTGAGGACCATCTCATCAGACCTTGGTCTGTACTCACACCTGGGTCACCTATGATCACCTCCCCCGCGGCATGGATGTCGCAGATTTGATAGCGGGGTTTGGACAAGGCAAGCGCCTTGATAATTATACACAAGCGCGGGGATCCCCTGCAGCTGACTCAGGGTGCTAAGAATGGATTCATGGCTGGCTCAATATGTACTAGCATGTCCTCTTCTGGACCTTTTGGGACGCCTATAGTCTAGCTTTATGGAAAACAGAAGCCACACGGAAACCGGTTCTTCTGG
>QLPN01002768.1:0-16910 GCA_003314395.1 Albatrellus ellisii
GTAGATAGATAGAGTATATTTTCACAGATGATGTCTTATAACTTGATGTTGCAACACAATGGGTCTTTACACTATGGATGGGGACAGGGACAGGGCAGGGGCAGAAATAAGACAGAGACATTGGCGAAGAATGTTGCAACTCATTTAACCACATCTGCTTTAGTCAATGTTGCAATGCAATAGGATAGGTCTTTACTTTATAGCTGGAGAGGCAATTGGAATTGGTCTGTAGGTTGGGATTGGTCTGTAAATTGGACTTGGTCTATAGGCAGATACAGTAATGTGTCCTTTCATTTTCTGTTGCAACAAGGTATGTATACTTTCCAACATGATGCCTTATAACTCAATGTTGCAACGCAACAGGTTTCTACACTAGTCTTACTTACTAGTAAAGTGTAGTATTATTACTACAAGTGTGAGCTTAGCTCCACTTTACTTAGTAAGGACTTTCTTTTCTCTTATATAGTACTTAAGTATTTACATACTTGAGTGTGAGCATAGCTCCAGGTACTATATTAGACTTATCTTCTCTCTTTATCTTTCTTTTATTTATTATAACATTTACTTGCTAAGGACTATTACTATACAATTAGCAAGGACTCTCATTTCTCGCTTTTATTTACTTTTGTTTATCTCATGTTTGTTTTGCGCCTGTGGCTGAGCCACTTATATCATATGGACGCGTACTTACTGTGCAATACTGTGCATTATCATTTACTTACTGTGCAATGCTGCACAACTTTACTGTCAGGTGCCATATTTTTGGTGCATTTAGCTCTTTATTTCTTTTACTTTCTTTACTGTTTTCCTTTGATTATGATTAGATTAGATCATCTTATCTTCATCTTATCTGATCTACATCTAATCATTTCTACTTACATTCTTTTAGTAGTCTAGATGGGCCTAGACTTATTCTAGCCCTATGAGGTCATACCATGAGGTAGCTGCATGGTACCATACTTACTGCAGGTCATACTGTAGCGGTCTGCCCTAGAGTAGCTGCACTGGTCCGTGCACGTTACCTTAGAGTATATAGATAGCTGTAGTATAGCAAATATACTCCAGCTAGTTATGGCTGGATTTCCTCTCTCTTTGGTGTGAACCTTAGTCTGAGTGCGCCCAGTCTCCCTTTCAGGGATATATGCAGACTCCGGTCTCATATTTACTATACTTAGATCTCCAGTTTTGTATAAATAGTTGACAGACTGGCAGTCTTAAACCCCAGTCTTGTCAACTTTGCAATCTAGGGATTCTCCTTATACTGTGCTTTACCTAAGCTCATCACAATCTCGCTTCATTCTCTAAGAACTAAGTCTAAGACCTCTAAGCCACTAAACGTCGCTAAACGACATCTTACACTTGTCACTCTGGATCCTCATATTGTTATTGGTGGAATTATCTTCATCACTCTCTCGTTGATTCCATTCTTCATCGTCATCAGGAACCTCTATTACGTCCATCAAGCTCATATCCAAACCTTGGTTACCAGGAGTAACATTATAGACCTTCCCTAAGACCGTCCAATAGGCCGCTCTTAGCACCCACCCTGGGTCCACCTCCCCAAAGTTCACGTCACAGAACCAACTCCTTTTGATGGAGACAAAAAGAAATTCCAATCATATTTGGATCAAATTTATCTTGTCCTCTGCACACATCCAGAATATCAAGATGGAGACAAGATAACAGTCATACTGTCTTACATCAAAGAGGATATGCAGAAGAATGGAAGAATGGAATTCTGTGACAAATAGAAGCACATAGAGCTGAGCCTCTGTGTCACGATGAACCCTTCAAAGATTTTGATGATCTCCTAATGATGATGAAGATTATATTTGGAGATCATAATGAAGAACAAACAGCTCAACAAAAGCTGACCACTATTTTTCAGGGAAGTTGGCATATTGAGGAATACATCACTGAATTCCTCCTCTGTAAAACAGTGTCTGGATATAATGATGGAGCATTATGCACATTGTTCAAAAAGGGGATAAATTGTCCTCTCCTCCAGTCCTGTTATATGGAAACACCAATTCCCACTGATTTAGATGGTTGGATCTGAAGAGCTAGGATCAGGGTGTATGTCTGGCAAGACATGCAAAACTTCAAGTCAACATGGGGAAGAAGACAGATGCAGAGGCAACAGCAGCAGTATGGATGACAACAGGGGCAACAATAAAATTTCACCCCTTGTTGAGAATCTACTCCTGCAGCAACTCCTGCTGCAGAACCCATGGATATTGATAGGACTAGAGGACCATGCCCTCATCTTTGCTATAACTGTGGAAAAGAAGGACATTTTGCATGAGATTGTGCAGAACTGAGATGCCCACAAGGGCAACAACAACAATGAAGGGGGAATGTGAGGACCCTTCAGGAGATGCATGTGCTGAATGAGGCAGACTTCTTGGCTGAGATGCAGAAGGAGTTTCAGGCATGTGGTCTTAGTCTAAATGATCTGATGGGCTCAAAGAGTGGAGCACCACAGCAGGGTTTTGGATTGGATGGGAACTGAGCACAAGTCTGCCATCCTATAATAGGTTTTCTATGCTTCAGACTGATGATACAGACATTGATCATCTCAATGCTGGTACACAAATTTATTTAACATGCATTGCTCCATCTTACTCTCAGTCTGAAGTGAAGCCTCAAGTGCAACAGGTTATTCCTCCTGTCAAGAAAAAGGAATATATTCGAACAACATTCAACATTTCCAGTTTCTCTGAAATGAGACTCAAGATCAAAACAGTGGACACCAGAGCTATCCTAGAAGTAGATGCTCTACTGGATTCAGGAGCTACTGGACTATATGTTGACAAAGAATTTATCAAGAAAAACAATCTAAACACAAAAAATCTTGCAAAAGCAATACCAGTTTACAATGTTGATGGATCGCTCAATCAAGGAGGATCTATTGAAGAAATGATTGATTTCATTATGACTATTGATGGCCATACTGAACATGCTACCTTTGCAGTTTACAACTTGGGCAAAAAGAATGTCCTTGTTGGTGAATCATGGTTGAAAATCCATAATCCTGAAATTGATTGGTTACAGGGAAAAATACATTTCACCAGATGCCCTCGCAGATGTGAAGTATGTCTCAAAGCTGACAGACAAGTATGGAAATCAAACAAGAAGTTGATGAAACAACAAAACCAAGCCATACATCAAGAAGTTGAAGAATGGATTACAGCTGAAGCAGAAGGAGATCAGATTTTGATGGTTATTGTCAATCAAAAAGAAATGGAGGCAGCCATTCAAAATATTAGCCAAGATCTCACTATTGAGGCAGAAAAGAAGAAGTTGAAGAAGAATTTTGAAGATATTGTACCCAAAGCTTATCATCATTTCAAACCAGTATTTGATAAAGAGGCCTTTGACTCTCTCCCTCCTAGACATCCTTGGGATCATGCAATTGAACTTAAACCAGGTGCAAAACCATCTGCTGGTAAAGTTTACAATCTATCCTTAGATGAACAGAAACAATTGGAGTTGTTCATTGAAGAAAATTTCAAGAGTGGTCATATTTGTCCTTCAAAATCTCCAATGGCTTCACCATTCTTTTTTATCAAAAAGAAATCTGGAGATCTTCAACCTGTTCAAGATTATTGCAAGCTCAATGATATGACAATCAAAAACAGCTATCCACTTCCCCTTATTTCAGAATTGATTGATCATCTTTGTGGAGCATGGTATTTTACCAAGATGGATGTCTGTTGGGGCTACAACAATGTCAGAATCAAAGACAGTGATGAATGGAAAGCTGCTTTCATTACTAACAAGGGTTTGTTCAAACCTCTTGTCATGTTCTTTGGCCTCTGCAATAGCCCAGCCACATTCCAGATGATGATGAACCACTTGTTCCATGGTCTTATCTCCAGAGGAGTTGTGGTGGTATATATGGATGATATCTTGATTTTCACAGCAACATTGGAAGAACATTGGAAGGTCACACAGGAAGTCCTCCAAATACTCACAGATAACAAGCTTTATCTTAAACCAGAGAAATGTGAGTTTGAACAGACATCAATAGACTTCCTAGGCCTGAAGATTTCTTTTGATAAGATTGCTATGGATCCAGTCAAGATACAGGGTATCAAAGACTGGCCTATTCCACAGAACCTTCATGATGTCCATTCCTTTTTAGGTTTCTGCAACTTTTATTGTCACTTTATTTTTGGGTTCGCCAATATCACTAAACCCTTGAATGAACTCATGCAGAAAGATGTAAAATGGCATTGGGGTGATGAACAGCAGTTGGCCTTCACTCATCTACAAGATGCTGTGTGTTCTGAACCAGTTCTTGTATTTCCAGATGAGCAGTATCCATTCAGAGTGGAAGTGGATAGTTCTGGTTATGCTACTGGTGCAGTTCTTTCACAACTTTGACAGGATAACAAGTGGCACCCAGTTGCTTACCTCAGTAATGGTTTGTCACCTGCTGAGCATAATTATGACATATACAACAAGGAGATGTTGGCTGTCATTCATGCCTTGGAAGCATGGTGACATTACCTTGAAGGTTCCATTCACCCTGTTCAAGTGATCACTGACCACAAGAACTTGGAATACTTCATGATGGCCCAGAAACTCAATCATCATCAAGCTCATTGGTCACTTTATTTGTCTTGCTTCCAAATTGATATGGTCCATAAACCTGGCACTACCAATGTTTGCCCTGATCTCCTCTTGAGATGTTTGGACCATAAGAAGGGGGTAGAAGATGACAACAAGAATGTCATCTTGCTCAAGCTGGAATTTTTCAAACACAAGATTTTGCTTGCAGCACTCAGCCCTCCTATCTTGAAAAAAATCATGGATGCTCAAAAAGATGACCACAATTATATCATTTGGGACAAGTTAGATGCAGGCTTGAGGAAAACTGCAATGTTCACATGATGGAGCAAAGATGATAAGAAGACACTTTTCTATGATGGGAAACTCTATGTCCCAGAAACAATGTACACTGAATTGATGAAGACCTGCCATGATTCACCTCTTGCAGGACACCCAGGTTACAAGAAAACCTTGGAAATGGTTCAATGACATTTCTGGTTCCATAACATGGCATCATATGTGGAGAAATATGTCAAAGGATGCAACTTATGTCAAAGGATGAAGACTTTTCCTATGAAACCACAAGGAGAATTAATGCCTAATGAAATTCCTTCACATCCTTGGCAGATCATCTCTACAGATCTCACCATCAAATTGCCTGAAAGCCAAGGCAATGATTCTATTCTTATTGTTGTGGATCACTTTACAAAGATGATTCATGCTATTCCAATGATGGAGACAATTACAGCAGAAGGAGTGGCATGCCTTATGAGAGATCATGTTTGGAAACATCATGGTCTTCCAGAGAAGGTACTTTCAGACAGAGGACCACAATTTGTGTCACAAGTCATGCATGAGTTGAATCATTTATTGGGGATTCAAACTGCCACATCTATGGCTTATCATCCTCAAACTGATGGTCAAACAGAGCAGATAAATCAAGAAATTGAGCAATATTTCCACCTTTTTATTAATCATCAACAAAACAATTGGGCTAGTTGGTTGCCTATGGCTGAATTCACTTATAACAATTGCATTCATTCAGCAACAAAATATTCACCATTCATGCTGAATTACAGACAAAATCCACAAATGGGCCATGAACCTTGTATGTCTACCAAAATTGATTCAGTGGACAAGTTTGTAGCAGGGCTCAAACACATCAGATAAGATGCAGAGGTGTCATTGAAGAAGGCAGCAGAAGATATGAAGAAGTTTTATGATGAACATAGGGGCAAAACTCTGGTTTATACTGTTGGAGATAAAGTATGGCTTGAAGCCACCAATATCGATACGGGCAGACTGATGAAGAAACTGGATCACAAACATCTTGGACTGTATGAAGTACTTGAAGTACTTTCAAACAATGCATATCATCTCAAACTTCCAAAGATGATGAAAATCCATCAAGTTTTCCATGTTGTCAAACTTCATCCTTTTGTCAAAGATGTTACTGTTGAATGAGAAATTCACCCTCCTCCTATTATCAAGAATGGTGTTGAAGAATATGAAGTTGAAGAAATCCTCAATAGCCATCTTTCTCAAGGTAAGGTTCAATATCTGGTCAAATGGAAGGACTACCCTGCAGAGGAAAATTCTTGAGAACCTGCTTCAGTATTGATGGAAGATGTTCCTGATATGCTCAAGAGGTACCACAAAGAAAATCCTCAAGTGATACATTCGGTAACCATTTATTCCCTTTACCAGATGGAATACTCACCAGAGATGATGGCTCAACCACATTATGCTTGATGACTTCATGAAGATACACCTCCATCCATTCCACCAGTTCTTGATGAAGGATATGAAGAAATTCCCTTTGGCATTAATGAAGATGACTTTACAGATGAAGATGATGATGGAGTTATTACTCCCAAATCATATGAAGATTTAAAAGAATTACCTAAATCTTCTTCCATCATTCCTCTCTCTCCATCACTCTTTGCTAGCATTCCTTTCAAATCCATGGAAGGAGAAGAAGACATTTGCCATGCATGTTCATCTCCATTCTTTGCTCATCAAGATGTCTCACCTTAATAAGGGGGTATTTGTCAGGCTGCTCATATTTCCTCTATTTTTCTCTCCATTTTTCCTATTTTTCTCATGTTTCTAATACTATAGATTTTACAATCACTCCTGATCTACCAAAGCAATTCTTACAGTCATGCATTCTACTTGTTCATCTTTACTGGCTGATGACGTGCTAGTCATCCAAATTCAGATAAGCCTGTTCTATATTTTGTTATGACTCGTTCTTCTCACCATTACTGTGCATGCTCACCAATCCTTCTCACACCTGCTGCAGAGTATCACCAATCGCTCCCATAGTGACTGTGGAGCCTCAGTCAGCACTTACATGTCCCTTCTATTATTAGATATGACATCATTACTTTACTTTCTCATTCTCCAGCCCTATACTGTACAGCATGGTCTGTGCACTCTCCAGTATACTATATATACATAGGACTCCTAGCAGTTTAATCCCCAGTTCTGATCATCTGGGATATCCACTAGGTACAGTAGTCTCTTAGCTTCCCTTGTCTTACTCTTACTGATTTATATCATCTGGGATATCTGCTAGCCAAAGTGTGATCATCCTTTTTGTTTGTTTTAGCTCTTCTTCAGTTGTTCAACTTTGATGTCTAGCATTGGCCTCACCATTGTACTCCCAAAGGTCACATTCCTGAAGAATTGTGCATTGTGAAAATATCCAATTGGGGTCCTTGCTGTGACCTCTCTGACATTCATGTGTTCCTTGGCACTGTTGGTGTTCTTTGCATCTTTATTTGCAATTTCATGCATCACACACACACTCTCACCATGCTCACTTGTAAACTCCAACCTTTCATATTTGGTCCAGAGCAGCTAGCAATGCAAGAAGACCTCAAACAAGCCATTCTCTCATCCCCCATACTCAGACCTATCAACTATCATTCACCTGTGCCTGTTATCCTCTCAGTTGACACCTCATATATTGTGGTTGGCTTCATCCTCAGTCAAGAAGATTCAGAAAATAATGGGCAACACTATTTCATGTGTTTTGGCTCAGTAATGCTTAATGATCAAGAGTTGCACTTTTTGCAAGCAAAACTTGAGATCTATGGCTTATTCCATGCCCTGTACACATTAAAACTCTACCTCATAGGCATTCGAAATCTCTTTGTTGAAGTTGATGCCTGATATATCAAAGGCATGCTAACTAACCCAGACCTCATGCCTTCTGCAAGTATCAATAGGTGGATTATTGGCATCCTTGCATCCACTTCATGCTTGTACCCAGTGTAGTCCATGGTCCAGACAGACTGTCATGGAGGCCTCTGCAGCCTGGTGATAAGCCTGAGGTCAATGACAAAGAGGACTTTGATGAATGGATCAGCCACTTTTATGGCTTTATGCACATTATTAACCCACCATTTCTGCATCTCCTTGCCACTTCCCAATCCCTCACCATGTTAGCTAACAGCATATCAGAATTCCCAGCAGAGGGTGATACAGTATCACAACCTGACAGCAAAAGTGTGCCAACTGAACTGATTCTGTGAAATGCTGCAGTGCTGTGACAGGATGAGCAGCTTCTTGCCATTTGTGCATGGCTGGATGACCTACAGCACCCAGCTGATGTTGATGATGCACAGTATGCAAGATTCATGTGCTATTGTACTGAATTTTTCGTGGTTACAGGATGGCTCTGGCAAAAAGACCCCCATGGCCAGCACAAAGCAGTCATCTTTTATGAGGAGCAATTACCCATTCTATGATCTGCATACAATGATATTGGTCATCAGGGCATTTATGCAACATGTGTGTTAATTTGCAAACACTTCTGGTGGCCTCAATTGCTGCAAGATGTTGCCTGGTTTGTGCAGATGTGCCATATCTGTCAACTGTGGCAGATTAGGAACATCTTGCTGCCTCCAACAGTTGCAATGCCAGTGCCCTTATTCACCAAAATGTACATGGATTCCATGCACATGCCTCCATCTGGTGGATATAAGTATATTGCACAAGGTTGTTGCTCACTCATGTATTATCCTGAGTTTTGCATGCTGTGTTCTGAGATGGCAAAGTCCCTCAGCAACTGGATATTTGAAGATATCCTTTGTCACTGGGGAGCACTTATGGACATTGTGTCAGACAATGGCATGTTGTATGTCAAAGCACTTGACTATTTGGCACAGCAGTATCACATCTGACATATTCACATTTCTGGTTACAATTCATGCACCAATGGCATTGTTGAGCATCCACATTTTGATGTGCACCAGGCTTTGTTCAAGGCTGCAGATGGCAACCAGTCAAAATGGTTTCAGGTTGTGTATTCTGTATTTTGGGCTGACTGTGTTACAGTTCATAGACACATGGGGTGCTCCCCTTATTTTGCTGTTACCAGCACACACCCTATCCTACCCCTTGACATCACTGAAGCTACATATCTTGTTCTGCCACCAGATTCTGTTTTATCCACCACCAATCTTATCTCTTGAAGGGCAATCACACTCCAGAAGGGACAAGAGCATCTGACAGAGCTACACTCCACAGTATTCAACATGTGATGGGAAGCTGTGGCCAGATTCAAACATGACTTTGACGTGACTATCCACAACTTTGACTTCCAGTGTGGCACTCTCATCCTCATCTGCCACACTGCAATCAAAAAAGTGTTAAATCAAAAAACACATCCATGCTATCTTGGACTGTGTGTAGTTCTTTCATGTAATAGAGGTGGCACATATATCCTCTGTGAATTTGATGGTTCAGTCCTCGACAGGCCTATCATGGCATTCCATGTCATTCCCTATTTTGCATGACAAGTGATTTCCTGCCTCTGCTCAATGACCTTATAGATGTCACAACAGATTGTCTCCATCAACTAGAGTCTACCACACTAGATGATGCTGAGGAGAACAACACCAAATGTGACTAAGAACACATCTCTTTTATTTTTCTCCTTTCTTTCTTTCTCTCTTTCTTTCTTTCCCTATCAAGTTTAATCTAGTTCACAAGTCTCCCAATTGTTATTTAGCCCTTTTTGTTTTATATTGCAGGCAGCTCCTAGATGTACACACAAAATGACTGATGGTACACATGTGCAACAAATTTTACTCCCACTCCTTTCCTTTGCCTTTCGACCCCACTGCATTCCAATGCAGCTCACTGCACTCTGGACTCTGTTGCTCTTGCTCCATGAGTTGCATGTGAATGATTTGAATCTCAGCCTCCAGCAAGTGCATGGCCCAGTTGATGGAGAGCCACTGCAGCCCCAGCTCAGCATGCTGCATCTTGTACCACTGAAGCATTCCCTATTGGCAGTGTCCATTGTGTCACTGTTTTGGTAGTTGAGGTATGGTGGGGCCATTGGGAAGTCAAGGCCCATGAACCTGCCCACATCCAGTAGGGGCCCCTCAGAGTCCAACTGACCATGCATGATGGCATGACTTGGCCCAGCTGCCTCAGTGCTGCCTTGTGTGATGAGTGGTGTCAGGGTTCATGGTTCTGTGATCAGTTGATTAGCATCTGTGTTGTGCTGCACCAGTAATAGGACTCGCCTATTGCTGTTGTCCAGTTTGGATGTATGGCAAATTCACAGCATTGCCACTGATGTGTGCACTTGATGCATCGCCCCACCCACTCATGCCACAAGCACTGGCTGTCTGTGTGCTGGCACTGGGTGCATGGCATTGTTGCCTGCAAGATGTCAACCATGCCAAGAAGGGGTTACAGGGAGGGTACTTACCTGCCACATTGGCCCCTCATCCATCCACTTCCACCCTCATCACTTGGCTGCACCAGCAACCATCTTTGTGGTCATTGTGCCTGCATGCATGTGTTTTCATTGGCACAGTGTGGTGTCCTTGTCTGCATCTTCTGTGCTGCACTTTGAAGCCATCAATGAGGTCGAGCTGGTTGGTTCCACCATCCCTTCCCCCACCTTGCCCTCATCATTGTTGCCATCCTCATCATCACTGTCCTCATCATTGTCATCTTCACTCCTGCTATGGCCATCATGTCACCATTGTCAACTGACTCTGGAGGTGCAAGTCATTGGCCCTTGGCTGTTCTATGGCTATGGGCCACTGCATGTGCCTTGATGCCTGACTCTTGCATCCATGCCCATCCTTGCACTGGTGCATGCAGCACAACCTTGGCCTTCTGCCTGTGTGTTCCAACTCCTGCCTGTGGTGTTACCCATTTGACCTGTGGTGAGGTCCAGTGTTCCTTGGTTGCATGTGCCATGGATGCCTCACATTCCACCTCCTCCCACAATGCCTGATCTGCCTCTTCCCACACTGTGTGTTCTGCCTGCATGCATTCCCTGGCCTCCTCATGTTCTGCCTGCTCATGTGTTTTGCAGTCTGCCAGCTCCTGCACCTCCCATTCTGCACATTCATGCTCCCTGTGCTCCACCAGCTCCTGTGCCTTCCATTCCACTCATTCATGTGCCTCATGCTCTGCCAGCTCCTGTGCCTCCTGCTCTGCATGTTCTCACATCTCACACTCCTCACATTCCAATTCAGTGGCTTCCTTGAGCTCCAGTTCATGCTTGAGTGCCTTGGCCACCAGCCTGGACCATTCCATGATCTGCACTGGTGGCAGGAATTCCCATGCCCAACTCATCCAGCTGGCCTCAGTGACAGATGCCAGGATGCTGCACATGCCTTCTATGAAGAAGGTGATGTCAGCTTCTGAGCCACTGTGCTGCTGGTGATGGACCTGTGTGTGAGGGTTAGTATCACATGACCTGGCATGCATCCATGTTATGTACCAAGAGCTGGACTGTGCCTGCTGTCCATGTCCAATATGGTTCCTCAGGGAGCCCTTCACCTTGTGGATGCTCATTGAGGGTCATGTGCATGCATGCTCAAATGTGCATGAGCATGCAATTGGAGGAGGTTGTGGTGAGGGAAGGGGCACAGGACATGATGGTGGATGATGAAGACAATGTTGATGAAGCTTTGCAGTGGTGATCCATCTATTGCATTCCCTGGTTTAGGGCAGGAGTGCCTGCACCTTCACATTTGCTGAGTCCCTTTTTGCCCTCCCTATGTGCATCTCACTCCCTTTCAAATTTTTCATTTTTCTCTTTTCTTTCTCTTGTTCACAGACAATGATTCACAGTCTCTCAAAAAATAAAAACAAAAAACAAAACTCTCTCTCATCTCTTTTCTTTTCCTTCTCTGTCCTTCCCCTCACACTCTAATTTTCCTGCCTATTCCTTCTGCTGCACTCCAGTTTTCCCTCCAGTTTGCCCATTCCCACCTTGCATCTACACTCACCATCTGTCACATCCCATCACACTCTGCTGTCCCTCATCCTCACCCAGTCATGTTCTGCCCCTCTTCCTGCATTGGCTCCCCCACATTCAGCAATGATTACCCTATACCCCCCCTCATCCATGTTGTGCCTCACTGTGCCTTGGGGAGTGTCTCTATACCCACCTATCCCCCCCACTGATGCTCTGCCTCATCTGCTTGTTCATTTGCTCCACCTGCACCATCACCCCCATGACTTGTCCCTTCTGGCTGCTAAGAGTGGCCTATTGGATGGTCTTAGGGAAGATCTGTGATAATGCCCCTGGTAACAAGATAGTGGGTATGCGCTTGAATAGCGTAATAGATGTTCCTTATGATGATGAAGAGGGGAATCAACAAGATAGTGATGAGGATGATTCCACCAATGACTATATGAGGATCCAGGGTGACAAGTATAGGATGTCGTTTGGTGACACTTAGTAGCTTAATGAGATCTTAGACTTAATCTTTAGAGGTATACAATGAAGCGAGTTCAAGGTCAAGCACAAGTGAAAGGAAAATCCCTAGATTGTGAAGTTGACAAGACTGGGGTTTAAGACCACCAGTTTGTCAACCTTTTATACAAAACTGGAGATCTAAGTATAGTAAAGTTGTGCAGTTATGCACAGTAAGTAGACAAACATTGCACATAAATGTGCAGTAAGTACACGTCTGTGTGATATAAGTGGCTCAGCCACAATTGTGAAATGAACAAGAGATAAACAAAGGTAAATAAGAGCAAGAGAAGAAAGTCCTTGCTAATTGTATAGTAATAGTCCTTAGCAAGTAAATGTTATAATAAATAAAGAAAGGAAAATAAAGGAAAAGATAAGTCTTTATAGTACTTGGAGCTAAGCTCACACTTAAGTATGTAAATACTTAAGTACTATAAAGAGAGAAAGAATTGAGTCCTTACTATAAGTAGGAGCTAAGCTCACTGCTGTAGTTAATACTACACTTATAGTAAGTAAGATATAAGAAAAGAAAAAAGAAGAAAGAAAAAGAAAAAGAAAACCATTACAAGGTGCCAAAGCAAGTGCCTCATAACACTGGCTGTGTCTTGCATCTGACTGCATTGACTGTGGATGGTCAAGATTTCAGTTGGGAGGAGATGATGAGCATCACATGTGTGTAACACCAGAAAATGACCATCAGTGACATCAGGTGAACACAGTGACATTAATGTGCTGCACATGATAATCATTTGCAGTCACATCAATCACACATTTGTTTAGGTGTCAGAATACAGGACTGGGTTCAGCCAACAAGGAGTGGGACTGATAGGCTGAGACACAGTCCATGGAGTCATGAGTTGCACAGTCAGCATTTGGTGTGATTGGTGCTTTTCCTTTTTTTGCTCATCCATTATAGTATGATACTTCATTCATTCATGTCCAGGCTCCACCACATTTCAAATATCCCTATGATTGACCTTACATTGTAAATTTTCCATTTTGTGTTGTTGTGCTCCAGCCTTGGAGCTAGACTTGTATTTAGATGGTGCATCATCTGTCAGAAACAATAGATTTCCCCTGCCCATGATTTGTCTCTCCTCTCCTGTCTGAGCTACATTGCAAAAAGTGCATGCCTCTTCTCCCTCCCTCTGCATACCCCACAATCAAGAAAGTGCATGTACCTCATAGGTTGTGTTTATTATTGCATTGTGTCTGTGTTGTAATTTGTTTAGTATTATTTTCTGCATTGTGATATTACTGCATTGTGTTGCAATACTTCTGCATGGTCATTGTTGTGATTATTGTGTTGCATCCATGTTGAACAGTTGTACATCATTACCTCTCCTACACTACATTTTCATTCAGCATTTCTCCCCTTACACATACCTATGACATACCTTTACATATTATCACTTCTCTACAACCCTGCAGGGTTTCTCACACCACATATACTCTGGATGATGCACATCCCACTCACTTATAGGCATCCTTGTACTCCTGCATTGCCTCTCTGCTCTAACTATACTATACAACACTATATAAGATGCAGTACATATGATACAACTCCTCAGTTGTTGTCTTATACACACTGAGTGAGTCTTCCACTTACTCTCGATTTACATATCCTGCAGCTCTCTCTCATATGCTGTGGCAACCTACTGTTGTCCACATCTCTTCTCACTGCTGCAGTATTATGCTGCTCTTGTTCTCCCCATGCAGGGATTATACTATCTTGCTGCTTATGTCATCTATCATCTTCCTTGCATGCCACAACCTGTGCAAACAGTCCATGTCATATCTCCCTTTTGTTGCCCTGTCACATCATGTTATTGTTGATTTCTTCACTACCATATAACACTGAGCACACTAATACAGCTCGAATATGCCTTACTTCTGTCTTTTCTTTTTTTATCTTATCTAATCTAATCTCCTTCATCACTGGCCACATACTATGCTGGTATCTCACATTTTGGGCTCCCCTCTAATCTTATTCTGCCCTTACTATATCTACTGCAACTTTCTGTCATACCACCTCTGTTGGTTTTTCACTACCTTATGATGCTGATCACACTGTTTACCTATTAAGTATACTTATCTCCATCTCATCTTATTGGTATTTCTTTTCTCTTTATGGTTTGAACTCCTCTTCAACTCTATTTTGCTCTTACTATATTTTCTTTATCTCATCATCTTCTCACCTCAGCACTTCTGCTTGTGTTGAGGTGAGTATCTCTTCTACTCCCTGAGTTCTCTTCTGACATACCTGCTCTATGCAGCTCTTTCTGTCTTCTGTGTACCCTCTTCCCTCTGGTACACATCTTCTCTATCTTACAGCTTTGTCTCCTGCTATAATGGCCCTTGGGCTCTAAGCTTATCAATTCTATGGCATCATGTTTGCTTCCCTTGTTGTGCTGCCCAGTTTCATCAACCTCAAGCACTCTAGCAGTCTGCTGAGGTGAGTCCTCTGATGCAGTCATCTTCTCTCTCATCTGACAGTACCATCTTCTTCAGTCTCTTTCATTTTGCATACTCTTCTGTCTGTGTACGCTCTCTCTCCATCTACTCAGATGTGGTCTTATGACCCTTTACTCTTACTCACTTGGGCATTGGCCCTAGTCTCCGCAATCATCAGTCTTAGGATTGTTGCTTGCTCATTCTATTTGATGGTGTCATTGTTATCCACTGCCCTACCCAGATTCTTTCAGTTATCACATTTATTGCACTAAACTACTAACTTCTATAACTTTGGTGTCTAGATAATCTCACAGCTTGCATCCCTCAGCAAATGTTGTGGTTGTGGTTGTAGTTTCTGCCATCACAAGCCTGCAGCACATATCACCATCTGAGTGAGTACCACATTTCTTCCCCATCTTCTCTGTCTCATATATAACCCTGCAGTGTACTCTTACCACATTACCCCACCTCTGTAGGTAACCTACCTACATCTGCTGCAGGTTTGCATTACTTCTCCCTCAGACATCTTTCTATCTGTCTGACATACTCTTACCACATTGCCCCACCTCTGTGTTGGCAACCTACCTACATCTGCAGCAGATACTATCTGTGCTACTCTCCTCTTTGGGAGTCACTTACTTGCTGATACTCTCCTATAAACTCTTTGTCCTTGCCTGCCCCAACCTGCACATACATTTAGGATGTCTTAGTGATGGTTAGAGTGACTTAGAGATCTTAGACTTAGTTCTTAGAAGGTTAAGTGAGATTGTAGCAAGCTTAGGTCAAGTGCAGTATAGGAGAATCCTGTTATGAGGCACTTGCTTAGGCACCTTGTAACAGACTTGTTTTTTCTTTTTCTTTTTCTTGTTTCTTTTTACTTACTAGTAAAGTGTAGTATTATTACTACAAGTGTGAGCTTAGCTCCACTTTACTTAGTAAGGACTCATCTTTCCTTATAGTACTTTAGTATTTACATACTAAAATGTGAGCTTAGCTCCAGGTACTATAAGGCATCTTATCTTTCTTTTATCTTCCTTTATTTATTATAACATTTACTTGCTAAGGACTATTACTATACAATTAGCAAGGACTCACCCTACTTTGTCTTTATTTGTCTTTGTTTATCTCTTGTTTCACTTGCCCTTATGGCTACCTTACACCTAGCTTACTATGGACATGTATTAGTCACATGATCTTGTTGATTGCTGTGTAATCATTATTGATCTGTAAGCTTTAGTTACCTGTACTATCTTTAGGACTCTGGTTTTGTATAAGTAGTTGAAAGACTGGTGGTCTTAAACCCCAGTCTTGTCAACTTCACAATCTAGGGATTCTCCTATACTGTGCTTGACTGTCAGGCTTCATATTTTGGAGCATTTAGCCTTTTATTTCTTTTCATTTCTTTTATTGTTTTTCTTGTTATCTGATTAGATAAGATCATCTCTCCTTTCAGTCTTTCTGATCTTATCTTATCATATCACACTTACTGCTGCGCCAGTCTAGGATACTCTGGCTAAGCCTAGACCATGAGGTCATAGCATGCGCCTTTGGCATGTTCCTTAGCTTACTGCAGTATTGTACTGTAGAGCCTGCCCTGTAGTACTGCACGCTGGTCCATGCGCCATTACTTAGAGTATATAGGCTTCTTTAGTATAGCTGAATATACCCCAGCTAGTTATGGCTGGATTTCCTCTTCTTTTGAGTGATCATTAGTTGAGTGCGCCCAGTCTCCCACTTTTAGGGATATATGCAGACTCCAGTCTCATATTGACCTAAGCTTGCTATAATCTTGCTTCACCTTCTAAGAACTAAGTCTAAGATCTCTAAGTCACTCTAAAGTGTTGCTAAGACATCCTAAACTTGTCACTCTGGATCCTTGTTTAGTCATCAGTGGTATCATCCTCATCACTATCTTGTTGATCCCACTCTTCATTGTCATCAGGAATGTTTACTATGCTTATCAAGTGCACAATAACTACCTTGTTACCAGGGGTATAGTTATTGCAAACTTTCCCTAAGACTGTCCAATAGGCCACTCTTAGCAAATACCTAGATTGCAAAGTTGACAAGGCTGGGGTTTATGACTGCCAGGCTTTCAACTACTTATACAAAATCAGAGTCCTAAAGATAGTACAAGTGTCAGAATGCACAATTG
>QLPN01002782.1:0-16367 GCA_003314395.1 Albatrellus ellisii
TCAACCCTAGCTTTCCCTGGGTAGTCTCATAGCCATCCCCCTAGGACTCAACCCTAGCTTTCCCTGGGTAGTCTCATAGCCATCCCCCTAGGACTCAACCCTAGCTTTCCCTGGGTAGTCTCATAACTAACCCCAAAAGATTGGCTTGTTTGAGATCTTCTTGTGCTGCTAACTGTTCTGGACCGAAGATGAAGGGTTGGAGTTTATGAGTGAGCATGGTGAGAGCATGGGCATGATGTGCAAAATTGCGAATAAAGATATGAAGTACTCCAACAGTGCCAAGGAACATGCAAATGTCAGAGAGGTTGTGACATGGACCCCAATTGGATATTTTCATGACACACGATTCTTCCAGAACACAGCCTTCTCAAGTACAATGGTGTCCCACAACATTGAAGTCTGGAGTGCAGAGCACTGTCTTGTGCCCTGAGAACATGCCTCCAGCATATTTCATTCACTGGACTACACAGTTAAGATTTTGGAAATGCTCTTAAATGAAGCGTCTGATGCCAGGATTCTGAGGAATTGTTTCATATTTACCATTGACATCACGGTAATTGGTGTTGGGACCTTTCACCAGCACATCATCAATAAATGGTACTGTGACATGTGGGATTTCAGACTGTAGGATATGAGTAACATCTTCATGAAAAATAGGAACAGAATTCATCCACCCCATCAGAAGGGTGATGAGACACAATGCGCCAAATGGTGACTGGAATGTAGTTAGATCCTGCAATGATTCCACAAGCAACTGCTCATCGTAGCCAATGTATAGGTCTAGCATCACACCACAAACACAACCTGTGAATTGCTCAGCAAGAAGGTCTGTGAATGGGGGTATGCCGGAGTGTTGGATCGTCACCACATTGAGTGGCTCAAGACTGTGCACAATCCAAAGACTGGTACCATCCTTTTTGATGACACAAAACCAGCAAGATTGGTACAATGAGTTGGATGGCTCATAGACACCAGCTGCAATCTTTTTGGTAATAAGGCAACATACTTCATCATAGATGCCTGGCAGAATGGGAATGTTGTGCTGTACCCAAGGTTTGCATTCTACAACAGGGATTTCGACAGGTGGGAAGAAGTCTTCCCAGAAACATCCTTGCTCAGAGTCATCCCACACAAAACCCAAATGCTGCAAGCACATAAAGTGATGCATGAGATTGCACTCAGTGGGCCATAGGAAATCACCTTTGTGTGCTCTGTCTATGATATCTCTTCGTTCTTTAGTATAGTGTCCAACTGGAATAAATGGTGGAGGATTGTGTAAAAGTGTAGGAATTGATGCAAGTGGGTCACTGCGTATATCATGAATAATACAAAAGCGCAATGGGAGATCAGCCATAACTGGGTGTACTTTCTTCACTACCAGCTTGTACTTTCTCTTCCCATACATGGCAACAGTGGAGTCTGAAGAATCAAAAGAATTGGAAACTGGAAGTGTAGTCAAAGTGTGATTTGTGGTGTAAAGGTGAAAAATGGGAACAGGATTGGTGCAAATAGATGTGTCATTATTTTTGCAATCTCCCTGATGTGTGGTCAGATCCCCAAATCACAAAAACCCAATACTTCCTTTTGGCAAAACTGGAATTGATGGGACCCATGTGGCAGCATAGGCACAGTCACTGATGACCCCATGTTAGGATCATGGATTGTGATCATCTGATCCTCATTACCAAAGTTGCAAATGACACTTCATGTTAAGACATCAAATGGTCACCCAAGTAAGATGTCATATGCAGGACTTCTGATGACATGGACCTGCAAATATAGTGTGATGCCTTTAAATAAAAATGGAACATTATGGGTGAGGCCAAGCAACCTGTCAACTTCACCATTCACTGACTGCATATTTAGGACCACACTCAGGTCATAAATTAGTCCAAGTGAATGGCAAACCTCTTCTGACATCATGATTACTTGGCACCCTGGATCAATTATGCTTTTGATTTGTTGATTGTTGTCGACCAGTGGCAATATGGAACACAGTGATGCTGACTCTTTTGTGACTATGAGTGAGTCTGGTGGCTGACCAGGTGGAAACTCACAAAGGTATGCTTCATATGGGTCCAGGACAATGATTGGCTTGCCACACCAACTGGACATGACTGCTTCTTTGAACTCACATGGCATATCGTGCACTAGGTGACAAACCTTTTCATCAGAGATGGTCTGAGCATAGCTATCAATGATGTCGTCTTTGTCGTCATCCTCCTCCACATAGTTTGCTGTGGCTGTGGGGACCAGATTAACAGGAACTTTCTTCACTGTCATCACCTCCCAAGCTTGGTAGCAGACTTCTGGGGCAATGGAGTAGAGCTGACAATGAGTGATAGTTATTGGTGTTTCCATAGCATGTTGGAATACTTCTGCTGTGTGGGATTTGTCGTGAATTGGCAGATCTACATGGTATGCATTGTCGGTTCTTCTCTGTACAGGTGCAATGCATGATGGTGTGGGATTGGTGGACACAGGCATGGGAATTGTTGCATCTCATGCCTGGGCAAAGGGGTGAATGGGTGGGCCATTATTGTTATGGACTGCTGACTGAGTAGTCTCAGCCTGAGGAGGTGTCAACTCCCATGTTGCCTGTGGTGCGTGTGAGTTAGACTGATGAGGCAGAGGTACCTCAGGTGCATCACAAGAGTTGTCACCTGATGCAGAATTCTCTTCTGCATGCTGCCTTCACATCCTGATGGTAGGCTGGAAGGGTACCTGTGCATGGCACAAGTTATACAACTCACATTTGAGATTCATGATGCACTCATCCTTCAACAGCTGATACAAACTGGCACCTTTGTTATTGAAATTGTGGCCATTCATCGCCTGCACATTTAGCATCATTTGACCTGCACTGACATTTCCTGGATTTTGGTGGTGCCACTCATTGACATGGTCACTGCTAAGAGTGGCCTATTGGACAGTCTTAGGGAAGGTCTAATATGTTACTCCTGGTAACCAAGGTTTGGACGTTGGCTTGATGAACGTAATAGAGGTTCCGAATGACGATGAAGAGTGGGATTAACGATATGGTTACGAGGATGATTCCGCCGATAACGATACGAGGATCCAGTTTGACTTAGTGTGAGATGTCTTAGTAGCTTTTAGACTTCTTAGACTTAGTGAAGAAAGAGTAAAGCGAGTGTTTAACAAGCTTAAATCAAGCGCAGTATAAGGAGAATCCCTAGATTGCGAAGTTGACAAGACTGGGGTTTAAGACCGCCAGTTTGTCAACTATTTATACAAAACTGGAGATCTAACTATAGTAAAGTTGCGCAGTAAGGCGCAGTAAGGCGCAGTAAGGCACAGTAAGTAATCAAGTATGCGCAGTAAAGCACAGTAAGTACGCGTCCATGTGATATAAGTGGCTCAGCCACAAGCGCGAAATGAACATAAGATAAACAAAGGTAAATAAGGACGAGAAAAAGAAGTCCTTGCTAATTGTATAGTAATAGTCCTTAGCAAGTAAATGTTATAATAAATAAAGAAAGATAAAAAGGAAGATAAGTCTAATATAGTACTTGGAGCTAAGCTCACACTTAAGTATGTAAATACTTAAGTACTATAAAAGAAGAAAAGAGAGTCCTTACTAAGTAAAGTGGAGCTAAGCTCACACTTGTAGTAATAATACTACACTTTACTAGTAAGTAGAAAAAGAAAAAGAAAAAAAGAAACCGTTACGAGGTGCCAAAGCAAGTGCCTCGTAACAGTCACATAACCATTGTCCTGGGATGCCTCTAGGCACAAAGATCCCTGTAGGCAGCACAACTTTTCCATCAGCATTCCAACTAATTTTACCCTGCATGATGTAGTCATTGACAACTAGGCATTCACAGATATAGTGATTCATCTTGCCACAGAAATTGCATGTGTTACTGTTTTCACATAGTGGTGCTGTACCTTGTGGCTGTGGGCATGTCATGCATTGTGACTTGAGCACCCTGGTGATTGCCTGAGCCCAAGCATCCATATCTGGTACTCTGGGTGGTTCTATTTTAATGTTAGTAGTGGGCAGTGAAGTAGTAGAAGTAATCACAGATGGCGGCAGGCCTGTCACATGAATCACTAACGTCATGTCATGAAGCACATAGTGCGCTGCTGCCTCTATGTCCTTGAGCAGATACAAGTTTTTGCAATCATGTTATGGTAGGACTATCTGTAAACATAGAGCAATGTGTTCCCACAGACTGGGTGGGAAGCCTTCAGCATAGCAGTTACCCTGCTCATATTCTGAGAGTCACTGGGCACTCCACAGGAAACCCATGATGACTATGAACTGGTGGTGGTAGTCAGCAAAGTCACCTAGCAACTGCATACCCAAGAGTCTATGTTCTTGTATGAGGAATGATAGATCCACATGGGTCCACTTCTGAGTGACTTCAGACCCAGGGTATTGTTCATAGATCTCCACTTTGAAGTCTTCATATGTTTTAGTGGTATCTTTATATGTCAGCAGCATCACCCAGAGGTCCTGGACATCTACATCAACATAGCATCGCACATGAATTTTACATGTTTGATTATCTTGAATTTATGCAAGATTGAAGTGGAATTCAAGATCTTCAAAATATTGTCTGAGGTCACAAGGGTGCTTTGGGTTGAATTTTGGTGTGGTTCTGTCACCTCATGCAGGCATTGCATACTGAGTTGCCATTGGTGTGATATGGGGTGGGGTATGTGAGTTAGATTGATGATTGGTTTGGTGAGATGGGGTCAGGGTGATAGTCAAGATCAATGGTGATGATAAAGTGCTGGGTGCCAAGAAGAATGACAAGTCTACAGGAGATGGAGCACATGGGGTTATGACTAGTTCTTCTTCTGTGAGCAGGGAATGTGTAGAAAGTGGAGAATAATGCAATGGGCCAATGAATTGTTCAAGTTCATCTTGTAGCACTTCAATTGTCAATGAGCTTGTGTGTCTTCATGGACGAAGGTTGTAGTGGTGTCTAGATGTAATCTTGACTTGCAGCCCCTTGTGGTGGGCTCCAATATGATGTGTACTGTGGGCATATAAGAGAGGAATCTACAATCACAACTACAGCAGATGCTGAAGGGTGTGAGCCATAAGATTCCCTAGACACCAATAAGAAGAGAGTTAGTAGATTAGGGTGAGAGTGTTGACGACAGGCCATGTGCAGAGGAGAACTAGAAGAGTTCTTGTTTTTACATGTTGTACCTTTATAGTATATATATAGTAAAGTATGTATGAGTGTTTGTATATGTGTGAGTATATGTTCAGCATAATCCAAAAGAGGAAGGAGGATGTTAGTCATCATCAGCACATCGTTAACAGAGAGATGCAATAATGTGATGCATCCAGGTGACAATACAGAGATATGACAGAAACACAGCATGACAATGGCAATGATGGAGACCTGTAACACAACACAAGACAATAGAGAATGCAGTGGAGAACGCTAGGGAGAATGCAACACAATGGAGAACACAATGAAGGAGAATGCAACACAATAGAGAATGCAACAAAGGAGAACACAATGCAATAGAGAATGTGACAGGGAATGCAATAGACACTTGGCAAAATTGATAACATGACTTATGGGGTGCACACTTTTCACCTTGAGACTCAGATGGGAGGGGGAAAACAAATCATGGGTGGGGGAAAACTTTTCTGATGGACGATGCACTATCTAAATACAAGTCTAGCTCCAAGGCTGGAGCACAACAAAACACAACAGAAAATTTACAGTGCAGGGTTGATCATAAAGTGAAGTGGAGTCTGGGTGTTATACAGATGAGCAAAATAGGAAAGGTGTTGATCACACCAATTGCTGACTTCATGACTTGTGACTCTGTGGACCACATCTTGGCCTGTACAGCTCATCAATCCTGCTCCTCATTGGCCAACCCCAGTCCTATAGTCTGATACCTAAACAAATGCATGATTGATGCAGCTATGACTGATTGTCACATGCGGCATGTTTATATCACTGTGCTCACCTGGCTGATTGTTGTGTGCTGTGTGTTTGTATTGCTGTGTTCACCTGATGTCTGTTAGTGCAAGGATCAGCACAGTGGTCTCCTGAGGCCAAGGCACTCCATTCAAGGAGGAGGGAGTGTGTGCGAGTGCACAGGTACAGACTGGGCAAAAGCCTGAGCAGAAGGAGAAGAACCAGCATGGATATGAAATAGTAGTAAAGAGCAAGTAAGTAGTCCATGACTGGGAGAGAGTGAGTACTCAACTGACTATCAATGTCCCTACAGATGCCTTTAAGTACATGGCAGAGTGGCACACAGACCAGGCTTATGTAAAGTAAGTGTGGGGCACAGATACTGGAGCAAAGAGCAAAACCCCATGTTAACAATGTCACTGATGGTCATTTTCTGGCTTTACATGCACATGATGCTCATCAGCAGCATGGGCACAACCTGTGGCTGCAACACCTGCTGCAGTGCCATCATCAGTGGCTGTGTTGGTGGCTGTGTGGTGGCCAGGGGGATGAATGACTTGACAAGCTCATATGCATGGAGGGTGCACAGGGATGATGAGTCAGCCACACCAAGTGGGATAGTGGGAGAGTCACAGTATGGGAATGTGAGTGCACACACACATGGCAGGAGATGCAGTTAGGTAGGCCTAGTGCACCTGCCACATCAAGCAAGCATCGTATAAGACATGGGTGACCTGATTGGGAGACATCAGAGCACAGGATAGATAGTGAATGCCAGGTGGCCGAGAATCCACAGCCAAGGATAAATATGAAGGTTTCAACATCAATACCCATTGTGGTAATGAAGGCCCATTTGCTCTTGCTAGCACACAAATGCTGTCATATTGAACAACTCCTCTTTGTGGAGATCATCATCATTGGCCAGAGATTCCAGCAAGCCATGGCTGTCATCATCCATGATATTCATAGTGCATTACCTCAAATGAGGCAGTCTAACAATCTAGAATTCTATTCTTATTGATATAGAGTTGATATGTCTTATACAATTTAAAGGGGAACTCTATAATTTGAAAGTTCATGGGCAGGACTCAAAGATTTGGATCTAGAGTCCATCTAGCACATCTAGGTGCTCACAGGAAGTCACCCATTGAATATACTCCAGCTTGTTATGGCTGGCAAATCCTCTTCTTAGTGTGATACTGAGTTTCAAGTGCACGCTGGTCTCCCTTTAGGGATATGTTCGACTACCGTCTTACAGAGTGTGAGTGTAGCGACACAGGTGAAGGCGATGTGGACGCATGCTCATGTGTGTAGTCTTGCTTAAACAACATCTTACTGGGGTTGGCAGGCTGGGGGAGCAGTGAGGTCGGTGCCCAAGGCGAGACAGGAGTAGTCTGTGTCTGCAGGCCGCCAGGCTCAAGGAAGGAGAAAAAGTTGTGAGACAGTGAGTGTTTGTGGTGGTGGCCATGGCACGAGGACCGTGACAAGCTATTACCGACAGCCTGAGATACCTGGGGATGCCTCACACATATGCCATCCCCTCTCCCATCCTTTGTGTCCCCAGCATCGCTTGAATTACCCACCTCACAGCCTGCACTACCTCTACCATCCCCGTCCGATCCACCGATCCTGCCTTCTCCACCGCCCCCACACTCCCCACTGTGCCCGCCATCCCATCCCTCCCCACCTTCTCCTCTGCCCCACCATCCATGCCACTGACGCAGACCACACATACCGCATGTACCCTGGTCTCCTGACCTTCCCCACTGACCCCAACATCCCCTTCGCCTCTGCTACCGCCGCCACCACCCACCCTCCATTCACCAATTTGGGTGCCCCCACTGCCTCCACTAGGGCTCAAGATGGCTACATTATGGGACCAGTCGCTAGTGCCATCGTAGCTCCAGAATGGCAGCAGAAGCAGAAGAGAGGGCAGTCAGACACCGGCAGCAATGAAGCATCCAAGAGAAGGCGGACTGGCACTGCTCTCGAGGCTGAGCCCGCGCCTGCCGTGGGCAACGCCCTCACAAACCAAACTAAAAAGTCCAAGGTCCATGACCAGAACAGGATAGCCGTTCTGGTCACTGGACAGTCAGACAATGTTTCAAGCCTAGAGTCTAGGGCCAAGCCGACAACAAGTGCACAAAGCCAAGCATCGGCGACGGCGCCCATCATTGATAATGGAGCTACAGCAGGCAAGAAGGTGCGTAGGGAGGCTGGTACGGGAGCATTTCTATGCACCGTCAAGGGGTGTGGCTCCCGTGTCAGCCGCAAACGTGACATGGAGCACCATATGATGTCAGCGCACCTGACAGCAGTCACAATGCCCATTGACTACAAGGATTGTGGACTCTGTGGGTATCGAACCACTCGCCAGGACTCCTACAATAGACACATATTGAGTGACAACCATAAGGGCGCTGTCCGACACGGGGAAGTCAAGAAGAACAGGCCTGGTCGTCCAGCGAAGATAAGACTGGTGCAGGACTTGGAGACGGAAGAGCAGGTGAGTACAACACTATTTATGAAGAGCTGAGCGCTGACCATGCCCTTTGCTTCCCCTCCTCTGATTGCGCTGTAGGGATGTTCTGATAGAAACATTGGCACTGTTCTCACAAGCCGTGTACTTGATGTTCTCAGCAGTGTACATCTTTAAGGAGATGGTAGAGCATCTGTTACTGTCTGCTGGGGAAAGACATCATCATCATCCAGGGGATGAGGTTGTTGAGATGTGTAGGTGAATGGCTTCCTCAACCATCTCCGAGTGACATGAGCACCAGTTTGGTGCCACCAATCTTGGGTCCACGCTCCCAACATCCCTCCTTTAGAAGCATGACAGTCCAAGCCCGGCTTCAGACAGACAGTGAGCACAGAATGGAAGAAATATGCTGAGATGCTCACTAGTCATCCTCAGCTTGTTGTTTTGAGCCATTACGCGACTTCGAAGAGGGTGGTGGAGCCTTTGCACCTGTGTGAGGGAAAACAACGGCCATCAGCACCTGCATCTGTCCAAAAGAGTGCTGCCTGGTCCATACCACGACGGCGTTGAGAGGAGAGGGTTGCAGAGTGGGTCAGCCCACTTGAGAAGCCCTGTGCAGATGGCAGGGTTAGCAGTGAAGGTAGGCACCGGTATCGATGACCATCAAGTAGATCACGGGGCTATGAAGAACATGTAGATCGAAGCCGTCGACAGAGCGCCAGCTCTTAGTAAATACCTTCCGGTCGTGAGACTTTTTTCGGGGGGCGTTCACCTTCCCGAAATGGAAGGAAGGACTTTTCCTGCGATTTTCGGGGAATCAAACAAGTCACAATTTGGTTGTGCTTGGTTGTGAATCGCCCGCCGCTTCACACTTTCGGAACTGTGATCGTGGGTAAAAGACTTTGCTTGAGGTTTCCCGATCTTGAGGGTTCATATCTGGGACCTGGAACGTGAGACGACAGGGCATATATTCGACATTGTCGTCTACCTCCATACACTGCAAGTCAAATTTCCTGCAATATCTGTTGGGGACAGCAAGTGCACACGCAGAGTTTTCGACACGTATCCTGTTCTTCCTTTCTGTTTTCTTCAGCCTTTCGCGGCTTATCGAGCCACTGAGCTGTTTGCTCGCATGGCAACTCGGCATTTGCCGACGCGCACTTCCTATTCTTGCCACAAAACCATATGTTTTTCGTCATTTGTTTAACCTTCTCTAATCGACTTCGTACCAAATGAAAGATCCGCACGCGATAAAATAATAGTGAGATACGATGCCCCTTTTTTATGAGCGCCTACCGTGATGTAGCGTGAAGCAAGTTGGGATCAAGGAGCGTGAGAAGATCCCGCTGAGCCGACGCTCGACAAGAACGGCTTCCGCTGCGCCGCGTAGCATGTCTTTCGCCACCGACACGCCTTCCCATGGCTATCCGCCTGCGCTGCCCCAACGAGCGCGACGACACTCCGGATAAGCGCCTGCATGTGCCGCGCGCGCGCCGGCACCTGCCCTCGGGGGACGTACCTGAGTTGCTCCGTGCGCGCGTACAGATCCTGAATATGCGGGGCCAATCTACCACCCCGCGCACGACTGGCCGCTCGCGCTGTACGACTTTCCAGCGTTGATCCCACACGCAATCTCGTGCCCATAACGCTATGCTACCCGGACTGTGACGGCGAGACGTTCAGCATACGCTTCAGCGCGGCGCATCTATGGAAGTGCCTGCACGGGATGGTGCCGGAGGATGGCGTGTTGATCAAGTGGTGAGTGCTGGCGCTCGTATGTTACCACTGAACCCAGCTCCCTCATCACATTCCACATTGTATCCCTTATAGAAAGTGCATCATGTTTCGATTTCTGGAACCACGTCCACTTTGTACTGTGTCACTACACTGAATGCAACCACCAGGAGCGCGACTGCAGCGCGCACCCCTTCGCCATCAAGATGACCTACCCCTTCACCCCCTGTTCCTTGTCCTCTCCCTCACCAAACACATTAAACCACCCCCGCACCTCCCCCATCGCCTCCTCTCCCTCCGCACACACACACTCCAACAATGGTGCTACGACAAATGCGTACGAGCGCCAGCATGGGGAACGTGCAACCAACATTCGAGGACAGCAAGCCATTCGGCAGAGCGGATCAGTCTCGTGGTGAGGAACTTCAGAGCGTTGTCGAGAGCTGCCACGAAACGGTGATAGTTCTACACACATAACTTAGAGTACCTGCTTTCTGCAAGTTCCTTCAATTCCGCCACAATCTGGTCCCCCTGCTGCTGGTTCCCATACTTGACGATCGTATGTACTATGTGGCTGATGTCGTGCTTGAAGACGATGTCCTTGGATCTACCTGGTTATCCTGACGGAGCCACTGACGCGACACAGTGACCATCCCGGATCTCGTTTCTTGTGCACTGGCTCCGCCCTCGACATGTTTGCGTGGTTGTATCCTGGATTGCATGGGCCTGGATGCGTAGCAAGGGAGTAGAGTAGAGTAGAGTAGAAATAAAATAAAATAATGTGATAGAGATGAAGTGTAGTTGTAACATGTTGATACACTTGATGGGGACCTCCTGCACAGGCGGGTAGCAGGTGAGGCGTCTGTGGAATCAGGGAAAGAAAAGTGTCCCACCTCGACTATTTCCACCACACTGAGAAGGCTGGCAGCCGCAGACGTGAAAGCCAATGATGCTTGCACGACGGCTTGTAAGACTGGCGTGAGATCTGAAGAGGGGGCACCTTCATAAGATCCTTGATCTTCTCATGCACAGAGACGGGACAGGAAGTCAAGCTGGACATCGTTGAAAGAGGGAGTAGAGAGTATGCAAGCTACCAGTCGCAGTTGAAGAGAGAAGGTCTGGGGTAGGCTGCTTATCAATAATCTCCCATGGAATGAGGGTGCGAGCGCTCAAACGCGGCAATCACGGCGTGTTGATGGCTACGCAGCCTGCATACTGAGGGAGAAATGCTATTTATGAGCCTGAGTCTGTGAATCAACCAGACTCGTCAACGGCCGACTGACGACTGACACTCTCACCTGGTCCATGCATCCATGCAATTATTGCAATCCGTTACGAGCATTGGCGATGGGGTCGGTTGAGCGCAATTGAGCACGTCAGCGTCTCCCACTGACACTCCCGAGGAGTCCTGTGGAAAGTTGTATGCCTTGCTGAGCCAGCATTGAAAACATGCTGACCTCAGCAGAAGACAGTCGTTAAACCTGATCCACAGAAACCCCAGTTATGGCCATAGACGAACGTGAACTCAGGTTCGATGAGCACAGGACGTCTAACTACTTACCCAAGCCAGCTAATAGTCGCGCGAAATTCCCGAGACCAAGAACTTTTAATCAGAAATCGCTAGTCAGTCAGCCATCTGATCGAGCATGTTAACATGACATACCCATACCAGACGACAAGCTTCCTGTGGAACAATGTCTTCAAGACCTACCGTGCCTTGGCGGCGTCGGGTTGCAGTAGGCTTGGACGGAAAACGTGCGAACGCCTCGACCCGTGGGGTCCATGGGGTTCGTGGATAGGTGATGAGACACGGGACGGCATCGCCACCAGGCTCAGAAGTGAGTGCCGAGTCGAACCAGCTAGTGTGGAAACTCTGGTGAATCTTCCGATCGGACATGGTGATATTCCCACATGACAAGTTTTTCGCACTATATGGACTGTGGGCTAAAGACATCCATGTCTTCGACTTGCAGTCTGATCAGCTGTACGCTGGCTCCCATCTGCATACAGACCTCGGTTTCCAATGTTGAACAGGAACATCACTATCTCTCAAGATACAGTTGTGTTAGCGGCGGATTCTGACAGACTTGTGGTACTTAAATTCAAGAAATGGTCTGAAAATGCAATCTCTGGTTCATACGTCTTGTCAATAGGTCACATACAGCAATGTTGCTAACTCAAAGCAACATTATGCATCACTTCATTCTTCGAGGCAAGTAGTCGTTGTACACCAGTATACATTATGAAGACGTCCATCGGCTCCTCATTCATGGTCCACAACATCTTTTTCATCTCGTCCTTTTTTCCCTTTGTTGGGTGTGCTCTGGTTCTCTCTTCTGTGTCAGACTTTGTGTCTGCTTCTAGGGTGATTCGACAATGCGTCCCCAACCTTTTTTTCTATATTCCATTATTGTCCATCGGAGATAGTGTCCCCACGTAAAACATAACGATACAAAGAAGCAAAGCACCCGCCCACCCATTTACTCGCGTGGATACCTAACAGAGAGGTGGGCGTCTTCTGATGACATGCACGGTGCGGGCTTCCAGGACACCGAAGTAGTTTGCCGAACAAATACTCGTGGGCCGGAACACATTTGCACATTTGCGCAGGGAAAGGTAGGTGGAGTAAATGCGCAGAGGCACACATCGGAATTACGTTACCAATTGGCGGGTAATGACACTACTAAGTAGCGCAGGCGGACTGGCACAGCAGCGAGACTGCCACGACGATGGAGACGATCTTGAATGAGCCGGCGGCTGTGGAGCGTCTGCTGCGGGTATTTGGGCGGCCGATAGGCAGCTTCGGATGCTGGAAACAAAGCGGAGGTTAGTCTGGTTTATTGGAAAGAGCTGGCCAGGACGGGTGTCTGGAGTTTTGTGTTCCGGTTCTGTACTCCGACGTCACAGCCTGTATCCAAGTCAAGTCTAGTATCTGTGGGATAACAGTTAAGTCTGCAATGAAACATGTCTCGGCCATCCTCTCGAGCAGCTCTGGAGTTTTTCATGTCTAGAGATATACTTTGATACCCATTTTCTGTATGCATCAGCACGTTGCAATTGCAGTACACATGTTGATAAGCGACCCTCCTCTTACACCGCGACTGATATCTTGCATACCCTGTCCCCCCTTCAACGATGTCCAGCTCAACATCGCATCGTGTCTCTACTCATGAGAGTCCCGTGAAGGCGTCCCGGCCTTCGGATCTCATCGCAGTCCTAAAAGTCCTGATTCAGGCGTCCTCGGCATTCACACCTTTACAGGCTGCGGCTAGTGGCCTTCTCAATGTCGTGGATATACTTGAGGTGGGACGCTATTCTTTCTCTAGTACCACAAACACCTCATCTACCGCCTGCATGCATGAATCAGACAGCAGCTAAGAACAAAGCTGGCATCGTCGACCTGAAAGCCTCTTTCTCCAAGCTCCTCGAAATGCTTCGCGGCCCACTCCAGAACCCTGATTCGTGTACTCCCGCGCTCCATGAGCGCGTACAGAGATTGTCCAGGTTATTCTACTCTCATCCCTTGTATATCCTCATCAGTTGTGTCTAATGTCTGCTGGAATAACAGCTCCATCGATGATATAACAGATACCCTCGAGGGAATCAAGCGACGGCGGACACTCGCTCATGTTTTCCACGCGGATACTGATGCATCTAAGATAGTAGGATGTGTCCAGAAGCCTCAAGCAGTCCTTCGACAGCTTCTTGGTAGGCAATCTCGTTGTCGTCAGCTGCTAACGTGGTCGCTGAATGCTCACAACAGGTGGAGACCACACTGACGATAGAGACTGCAGTTGAGGTGCGTCGGATCACATGGTCTTCCTCATACGTTTCCTAAATTTGTGCGCAGGAAGTGCGAACGGAGCTGCACGGAGGTTTTGACAAGACGGAGAATGTTGTTCATGACGAGGCAGAGGCTACACGTAACGCAACGCATGCAGAGGCAGAGGCAACACGTCAGGCAGTGTATGCTGCGGCACAGGTACGGTATTGTTTTTGCTCTGGATATCGTTAACAAAAAGGTTGACAACGTCCACAGAGGATCAATCGTCGTATGTGACTCGTTCCTATATGTATGTAATGTTGGCTGATGCGCAAACAGGTGGTCCGATGCCACGCTATGCACGTGCTGCACGATTCGGCCACGACAGCAAACGAGCATCATGCACCAAAGACACCAGGACGGAGACCCTTGATACGATATATGACTGGTTCAACGGTCGCGTCGAGACAGCCGATACTTTATCGACGGAAGGGAACAGACAAGGTCGGATATTCTGGCTCGATGGAGTGGCGGGGACTGGCAAGTCTACCATTGCTCAGACCGTCGCTGGTCACTTGAACGAAACTCACGAGCTCGGCGCATCCTTTTTCTGTTCGAGGGACGACTCTGACTGCAGCAACATCTCCCTGGTATTCCCCACGATAGCGTATCAGCTGTCGTTGTTCAATCCCTTGTTCCGGGAACACCTATCCGAAGCGATGGATAGGGACCCTGACGTGCAATATGCGCTTCCCTCAACGCAATTGGAAAAGCTGATCATTAACCTCATGCACGCTGTTGTGGGTGGGGGGGCCTTCCGACCATGTATCGTCATCATCGACGCGCTGGACGAGTGCAAGGACGAGAATGCGATGTCGACGATCCTGCTGTCTCTGTCTGTATTCGCTGGCCGCCTTTCCCCCCTCAAGTTCTTGATCACGAGCCGGCCCGTAACGAACGTCGTGCAGGGGTTTCGTGGCACTGGGCTCATGGTAGACACGAACGCGCTGGTCCTGCATAGCATTCCATTGCGTATCTCACAGAAGGACATTCGTGTCTATCTTGCGGACAGGCTTTCGCGTATCGCGCAGTCTTTTCGATTAGCGTCCTGGCCTTCGAGCGAAGAAGTAGAGGGATTGGTCAAGCAATCAGGAGGGCTCTTCATCTTTGCTGCGACGGTGGCGAATTTTATTGAAGACAGGAATGCAAGTCATCCAAAACGGCAGCTCAGGACCGTGTTCTCTACGACATACATTGCATCTCCTGCGACTTCTCCTCATCGCCATCTCGATATGCTGTACCTGACGGTGCTCCGTGAGGCGTTCCCTGACATCAGCAAGGATCAGCGGGCCAGTCTCCAAATCGTTCTGGGGACTGCTGTTCTGTTGTTCGATCCGCTCAGCGCTGAGAGCCTGGAATCTTTGCTTGACCTGGAGGAAGGCACTGTATGGTTGACGCTTCACCACTTGCACTCTATTGCCATCGTCCCTGGTGCAGGAGGAGGTCCCATTCGACTGATCCATCCGTCGTTCCATGACTTCCTCATTGGCTCCATCCGTTGCAATGACCCCGACTTCTTTGTCGACCGGGTGCTACAGCATACCTCACTCGCGGAGTGCTGTCTGCGAGTGTTGCAGGCACTTTCAGAAGATATGTGTGAGATCGGCGACCCGTCAGTTTACAATCAAGATGTTGACAATCTATCGGTTCGAATTGCCAGTCATATTCCCGCCCACATACAATATGCATGTCGGCACTGGGCGTCGCACCTGTCAGGTAGTAATATTCATGATACGATATTGGACCTACTCCTCAGCTTTTGCTCAAATCAACTATTGAATTGGCTGGAGGTGATGAGCTTGCTAGGGGAATTGGATGGGGCGATGACTGGGCTGCAGTCTGCACACAGTATAGTTGAGGTGAGATATGTTGATTTCTTTGCAGGATCAATTAACAAACATTACTGGTTGAAAATAGAAAGTGGTGCCTCCACAGATTGAGACTCTGACCCTGATGGGGGACTGTATGAGGATGATGCGGGAATTTTACCCCGTTATCAGTGTGGCATGTTTACAGGTTCACCATCACGTCATCCCGTTTCTGCCTTTCGAGTCTCGACTGTCACAGGTGTACAGACCAAAATCAAAATCTGGCATTGACATCACCCAAGGACGAGAACAGGCATGGAGCCCATGCATATGTATCTAGAAGGACACATCGAACGCTGCACTTCCGTTGCCTTTTCTCCAGATGGCCGAAGACTCGTGTCTGGTTCATTCGATACGACCGTCCGGCTATGGAACGTTTCCACAGAGGCTCCTCTGCAGGTCATGACAGGCCACAGTGGTGTTGTTTTCTCAGTTGCATACTCACTTGATGGCATGCACGTCGCCTCTGGTTCGGTGGATAATACCGTCCGAATCTGGGATGCAGCAGCTGGTTTGCAAGTCAGCATCTATACTAGACACTCGCT